>CM069408.1:9595652-9888152 GCA_035609135.1 Eleutherodactylus coqui
TTACTTATCCTGTACTGATCCTGAGTTACATCCTGTATTATACTCCAGAGCTGCACTCACTATTCTGCTGGTGGAGTCACTATGTACATACATTACTTATCCTGTACTGACCATGAGTTACATCCTGTATTATACTCCAGAGCTGCACTCACTATTCTGCTGCTGGAGTCACTGTGTACATACATTACTTATCCTGTACTGATCCTGAGTTACAGCCTGTATTATATTCCAGAGCTGCACTCACTATTCTGTTGGTGGAGTCACTGTGTACATACATTACTTATCCTGTACTGATCCTCAGTTATATCCTGTATTATACCCCAGAGCTGCACTCACTATTCTGCTGGTGGAGTCACTGTATACATACATTACTCATCCTGAACTGCTCCTGGGTTACATCCTGTATTGCTCCTGGGTTACATCCCGTTTTATACTCCAGAGCTGCCCTCACTATTCTGCTGCTGGAGTCACTGTGTACATACATTACTTACCCTGTACGGTTCCTGGGTTACATCCTGTATTATACCCCAGAGCTGCACTCACCATTCTGCTGGTGAAGTCACTGTGTACAAACATTACTTATCCTGTACGGCTCCTGGGTTACATCCTGTATTATACCCCAGAGCTGCACTCACCATTCTGCTGGTGAAGTCCCTGTGTACAAACATTACTTATCCTGTACGGCTCCTGGGTTACATCCTGTATTATACTACAGAGCTGCACTCACTATTCTGCTGGTGGAGTCACTGTGTACATACATTACTTATCCTGTACTGATCCTGAGTTAAAGCCTGTATTATATTCCAGAGCTGCACTCACTATTCTGCTGGTGGAGTCACTGTGTACATACATTACTTATCCTGTACTGATCCTGGGTTACATCCTGTATTATACCCCAGAGCTGCACTCACTATTCTGCTGGTATGGTCACTGTGTACATGCATTACTTATCCTTTATTGATCCTGAGTTACATCCTGTATTATACTCCAGAGCTGCACTCACTATTCTGCTGGTGGAGTCACTGTGTACATACATTACTTATCCTGTACTGCTCCTGAGTTACATCCTGTATTATACTCCAGAGCTGCACTCACTATTCTGCTGGTGGAGTCACTGTGTACATACATTACTTATCCTGTACTGATCCTGAGTTACATCCTGTATTATACTCCAGAGCTGCACTCACTATTCTGCTGGTGGAGTCACTGTGTACATACATTACTTATCATGTACTGATCCTGAGTTACATCCTGTATTATACTCCAGAGCTGCACTCACTGTTGTGCTGGTGGAGTCACTGTATACATACATTACTTATCCTGTACTGCTCCTGTGTTACATCCTATATTATACTCCAGAGCTGCACTCACTATTCTGCTGCTGGAGTCACTGTGTACATACATTACTTATCCTGTACTGCTCCTGAGTTACATCCTGTATTATATTCCAGAGCTGCACTCACTATTATGCTGGTGGGGTCACTGCGTACATACATTACTTATCCTGTACTGATCCTGAGTTACATCCTGTATTATACTCCAGAGCTGCACTCACTATTCTGCTGGTGGAGTCACTGTGTACATACATTACTTATCCTGTACTGACCCTGAGTTACATCCCGTATTATACTCCAGAGCTGCACTCACTATTCTGCTGGTGGAGTCACAGTGTACATACATTACTTATCCTGTACTGACCCTCAGTTACATCCTGTATTATACTCCAGAGCTGCACTCACTATTCTGCTGGTGGAGTCACTGTGTACATACATTACTTATCCTGTACTGATCCTGGGTTACATCCTGTATTATACCCCAGAGCTGCACTCACTATTCTGCTGGTGGAGTCACTGTGTACATACATTACTTATCCTGTACTGATCATGAGTTACATCCTGTATTATACTCCAGAGCTGCACTCACTATTCTGCTGGTGGAGTCACTGTATACATACATTACTTATCCTGTACTGCTCCTGGGTTACATCCTGTATTGCTCCTGGGTTACATCCTGTTTTATACTCCAGAGCTGCCCTCACTATTCTGCTGGTGGAGTCACTGTGTACATACATTACTTACCCTGTACGGTTCCTGGGTTATATCCTGTTTTATACCCCAGAGCTGCACTCACTATTCTGCTGGTGAAGTCACTGTGTACAAACATTACTTATCCTGTACGGCTCCTGGGTTACATCCTGTATTATACCCCAGAGCTGCACTCACCATTCTGCTGGTGAAGTCACTGTGTACAAACATTACTTATCCTGTACGGCTCCTGGGTTACATCCTGTATTATACCCCAGAGCTGCACTCACCATTCTGCTGGTGAAGTCCCTGTGTACATGCATTACCTGTCCTGTACTGCTCCTAAGTTACATTCTGTATTATACTACAGAGCTGCACTCACTATTCTGCTGGTGGAGTCACTGTGTACATACATTACTTATCCTGTACTGACCCTGAGTTACATCCCGTATTATACTGCAGAGCTGCACTAACTATTCTGCTGGTGGAGTCACTGTGTACATACATTACTTATCCTGTACTGATCCTGGGTTACATCCTGTATTATACTCCAGAGCTGCCCTCACTATTCTGCTGGTGGAGTCACTGTGTACATATATTACTTATCCTGTACTGATCATGAGTTACATCCAGTATTCTACTCCAGAGCTGCACTCACTATTCTGCTGGTGGAGTCACTGTGTACATACATTACTTATCCTGTACTGATCCTCAGTTATATCCTGTATTATACCCCAGAGCTGCACTCACTATTCTGCTGGTGGAGTCACTGTATACATACATTACTCATCCTGTATTGCTCTTGGGTTACATCCTGTTTTATACTCCAGAGCTGCACTCACTATTCTGCTGCTGGAGTCACTGTGTACATACATTACTTATCCTGTACTGCTCCTGAGTTACATCCTGTATTATATTCCAGAGCTGCACTCACTATTATGCTGGTGGGGTCACTGTGTACATACATTACTTATCCTGTACTGCTCCTGAGTTACATCCTGTATTATATTCCAGAGCTGCACTCACTATTCTGCTGGTGGAGTCACTGTGTACATACATTACTTATCCTGCACTGACCCTGAGTTACATCCTGTATTATATTCCAGAGCTGCACTCACTATTCTGCTGGTGGAGTCACTGTATGCATACATTACTTATCCTGTACTGATCCTGAGTTACATCCTGTATTATACCCCAGAGCTGCACTCACTATTTTGCTGGTGGAGTCACTGTGTACATACATTACTTATCCTGCACTGACCCCGAGTTACATCCTGTATTATACCCCAGAGCTGCACTCACTGTTCTGCTGGTGGAGTCACTGTGTACATACATTACTTATCTACACAGTGACAATTCTTTTGTGGACAGCAAAAAACAGAGGCAGCGGGTGAGTATTTAGGTGGCGCCCTGATCTCAGCGCCCCCCGCCCTAAGAGCCCGTCACCTTAGTTTATAGGATGTACAAGAAATGATAACGCATAGTACTTGCATTTCCCTCCTAATATCCCCAGAAAGCACTGCCAACTTACACCTCATGGGCACTTACCTTTCTTAATGGCCAAGCCGGACTCCCGGACATTATTAATGTACAGATGATGTCTGCCGCCTTCTTCCTCCACCGAGCAGAGAGAGAATCCTAAAGAGCAGAGACAGAAGTCAGATCCAATGCATGCAGATGCCCCGGGCGCAGTAAGTCGCCGGCTTCCAATACTTGTTAACGTACTAACCCCATCCAAAGGCCACAGGTTCAGCTAACCACGAATCCCAACAATCCGTGCGTACTTTCAGCGGAGGGGGGGGGGGGGGGGGGGGGGGGGGGAGTTTATACAAGTATAGCAGTCACAAGGTGAAAAGTAAAAATTCCTGCGCTGCTTAAGGCCTCCGGCACATGAGTTCTCCTTCAATGGAAGTGTTCAAGCAGAGGCCGGACAGGCATCGGTCTGGGATGATTTAGTGATCCTGCACTGAGCAGGGGGTCGGACCCGATGACCCTGGAGGTCCCTTCCAACTCTACCATTCTATGATTCACATTCTGCATGCGGAATGCGGCAGCAGCGGCTCTGCGCTCACCTGCGCTGTCAGCTTCTGTTCTGTACTGCGGATGGACCCAGCGGCTCGCCGTTGCACATGTGCAGTACAGAACTTTTTACATAATTTTTTTTTTCCCTGCGCCTTTGCTAGGCGATGACACAGAATCCGCAATGTTCCTTGTGGATGGGCCACGGATTGGACGGCTTCCATTGACTTCCGCGAAGGTGAAGTGCAAGGAAGGACTTCACAGGGGGGACTTGGGTGCCAGCAGGTCCCCCCTAATCCAGGTTTGCAGATTAGAAGTTGCTTCAGATATTAAGGATTTATAACAGTAAGTCCTTTCCTGATCAAATTAGGCTTGAAAAAAGGGCTAGCGATACCCCGAAACGCGTTGCCAGGCACCCTATTATGGTTTATTTATAGGTTTTTGGTTTTTAATCTGCATGCCTGGTTTGGGGGGGGGAGGGCCTGGTGGCACCCAAGTACCCCCTGTGAAGTCCTTCTTTTCACTTCACCAGCAAAGGAATCCTTTCTTCTCATCTTGTGACTACTAGACTTTCTGCGATCGAGGTCGTCCGACTCTGGGTATTTCCATTGCCGCTCTCCCTGCTATACAACATCGGACAGGATTACACGTCTGTGGCGAGTACTGAAGGCGAACTTGGACCATAGGTGTGGAGTCCTGTCACCTGACGGGTCCCACGACAAGCGAGTCTATACACTATATACACTTCTGTTCTATACTATTCTTTTTTCCTCCTTGTAGCCACTATCATAAGTTATAAAGAGCAGAAGGATCGGACCTCGGGGACCTTCACCACCGCAGACAACGAGGGGCACTTAATCCCTGGACTAACAGAACCATGAACACGGAGGTGTGCCCTGACATTTTAGACAAAGTGATAATACCCTGGGAATGGTCGGCCATACTTCCGACAAGACAACGCTCCTTGTCACTAATCCAACGCTGTTTTGCATTGAGGACATGGATGTGCCACGATTGGACTGGTTGCACAGAGGCCCAACCTGAACCCTACTGGACATTTCTGGGATGAACTGGAACGTCGGGTCAGGAAATATGAACAGTGTCCATTCTCTTTGAAAGAACTCGCCAGACATTTGCAGGATGAATGGAGGGAAATACCAGCTTAAGTGTATCAGAGGTTAGTTGAAAGTCACGGAGAGTATCCAATGTCATTAGGATCAAAGGAGCTCCAGTGAGTATTAACAAATAGAAATGAATACTCCTGCTGATTCCTGCTCAGGGGTCCAATTACTTTTGGTACAATAGTGAATTAAAAGAGGTATAGAGCCAATTATGCCAGAGTCTGGACCCCCCACCATGTTTAATTTAATAACCTGTTTGGACAATTACAAAGCTTAAACAAAAGTTGCAAACGGTGATGAATTGGGATTAGAAGGTTGTGCAGGTTTTAACTCCGAGTCCACTTATTATGCACGCATCTATACAAGCCATTTAACGATGTGCCGCCTGCCGCAGTACTAAATGTGAGGATATACGTGCAAAGCTTGTAAAGTAATGTAGGAAAACCAGAGAGACTTGATGAACCTCTAGATGTTCTGGCTTCAGTGAAGTTAGCAGCTGCTCCACTAGGTGGCAGTGGTGCGATCTGTAACTCGCAGGTCACTGAAGATGCAGAACACGTTTTTTGCAAAGTAGTTTTTACACTTTTTTCAAAACCAGAAGTCTGTAATTAGCAGCGAATAAATTACATCTGTACTGAATGATCTTCTAACATCATAGACTCTGAAGTAATTAACACTTGTATTGTCCTGCCTGTGTGCGGCCGCGCCCGTAATTTACACCACAGCCATTTATACCAGAAAGGATGAAACCGTCATTGGGGCACATCGAGCAACCTCTGTACACTAGTAACCGGGACTTTGTGCAGGTTTGTACGCTAAACCCTAACGCTTCGGAAAAGTGGGCGGGGCCTAGCATTAGGCGACATGGCGGTGCACAGCCCATCATTTGCTCTAAGCGTATATTCACACACGATTTTTCCACCTGATTTTCCGGAATTAGACAGAGATAAAGTATATTATGTTAAATGGTCTTATTCACATGTGATTTTTTTTAACGCCGTGGATCCTGGTTTGTTGTGATTGTCAGAAGAAATCACCCGCTCAAGTCTAGGAATGTGATTAAAAAGACTTGATTGCAATTGCAACCAATTTTTATTGCATGTAACCATGGGAACCATAAAAAGTGTGCAGAACCTTTAAATTACATCATTTGGTTCATCGGGGGGGGGGGCGGGGGGGGGGGTTTGTCTAAAAATCTGATGCAATTCTTTTCAGAGCCATTTTTATCCATTTTGCAAGAAAATCACATGAAAAAAGGTCAATGTTTCAGGACTGCAAAAATCCACCCGTGTGAATATACATTATAGCAGAACCAGCACAGGGGTCGGTCCGGCGCACCAAGGTGCCGCTATACGTGAGCAGTGTATTAAGATGCCCGCACCTCTTCACTGCCAGCTTACATATAGGGGTGTATGAAGAGCCGCTCACGGAGAGCCTCACGGTCTTACACAGGCTGGACTCTCAGTCCATGTTAGAGCGGTGTACGGCGGCCATCGATGATGGTAACATTCCTCTTTCATGGGCCAAGAATCTGCTTATAGGGGTGAACGATCGCTCAGACAATTGTTCGGCCCAACCGGCCGGCGCTACATCCCCGGTTCATACGGGAAGATCAGCGTGTATACTTTATCCCCGCCGGCGCTACATCCCTGGTTCATACAGCAAGATCAGTGTGTATACTTTATCCCCGCCGGCCGGCGCTACATTCCCGGTTCATACAGCAAGATCAGCGTGTATACCTTATCCCTGCCGGCCGGCGCTACATCCCCGGTTCATACGGGAAGATCAGTGTGTATACCTTATCCCCACCGGCCGGCGCTACATTCCCGGTTCATACGGGAAGATCAGCGTGTATAGTTTATCCCCACCGGCCGGCGCTACATCCCCGGTTCATACAGCAAGATCAGTGTGTATACCTTATCCCCGCTGGCCGGCGCTACATCCCCGGTTCATACGGGAAGATCAGCGTGTATGAGTCAACCAGCCAATGAACTGTTTGTAAGAAGGGACAAAACATCAGCCGACGACAGGCAAACGAGTGTTCAGAGGGAGACTCCGGCCCAATAATTGGCCCATATTAAAGGACCATAAGCCACATGTCTTCCTGGTAGCACCGCCTACACCCTAACATAGTGGAGTGCGGATTTCCCAAAAGGGATCAATCGCACCAAAATTCACATCAAAATCTGTGACAAATTCGTTGCCATTGGGGTGGCAGAGATCGCCTCTTCAAATTAAAGGGTTAAACCAGCTGCCAATCCGCGTCACAAACAGCGTTAAAATCTGCATCAAATGGTTTGGATCTTCAGTTAATTTTTGGTGCGGATCCACACAAAAATCTGTTCTGTCTGAATGCGCCCTTAGGCCGGTGTCACATGGGCAATAAAATTGCGCGATGCGAGTGAGTGAAAACACAGAATTATAAAGCCAATGGTTTTCAAGGGTTTTCTTCACATTTGCAATGTTTTTACTCATGTGATGTTGCGTGTAAAACAAACAAAAAAAATGGCGGCATGTCCTATTTTAATTCTTTTTTTTAACCTATGTCTCGCTATGGAGTTTTCTCGATTCACAACGTACGATCTTGCGGTTTTCGTGCGACACATTTTTAACATTAGAAAGTCCTATTGACATTTATGTGAAAAACAACGTGGCAAAAAACGCACAAGAAAAATTGCAAGCGGCAGCGATGAAACTACCCTTCAGCGGTGCTGTTGGTTGCAGAATCCCTTCTTTGGAATCTTGATGCGTCACTATGCCCGTCCTCAGGATAAGTCACTAATAGTGGATGGCCAGAGACCCGCCGCTCAGGATCCCAGCCATTAGTTGACCACGGGTCCGATCAGAAACTGCGGCGCTTGTAACTGCAAACACCACTCCCACTGATTGTAATGAGATCCAAGCATGCAGTTACACGCGACGGCCACTACTCAGGGGTCAAAGCCGCAGCTTCCAATCCAACCCAATGTATCAAGGTGCAGACAGTGGGGATGCCTGATCAGCTGATCGCTGGGGATCCTAAGAACAACTATTAATGACTCATCCTGAGGATAGCTCATCAATAGCATTAGCATAGAAAACCCCTTTAACCCTTGCGTTTCAGTGGTTGACATCCGAAGCATGAATAGACATCCCGCAGATTTAGAATCCACAACAGTTTTCAACAATGCCGCGGATTTATTGCAGAAATTTCCCGCATGTGTAGAAGATTTTAGAAATCTCCTCCGCACGGCTTATCCTGCAAGTCCAGCAGTGGAAATTCCGTCTTACTTCCCCCCCGTGTGAAGATGGGCTGATGGTTAGACGGTCTTATGATGCATGGGATCTGTCACAATGTCTCTGCAGCGCCACCCACTGGAAGGCAGCTTCCCTATAAAATCAACCTTCTAACAGGCCTTGCAACGATATAAACCAAAGCTGAGCCTTCTCCATAAGGAAGAGATCCCATCTGCGGACGGCCGTTTCAGGCTTCTCGCCCCTCGTCAGGGCACAGTAGGGCAACAGGACTGTTTCTCCTTGTGGAGAGCGCCATGATGCCGTTCTCTACACCCGACCCCTATCACTGGCCTGGCACCCAGCCAACCAGAACCCTACTGTGCCCCAATGAGGCGGCAGTCTGTAGGCGGTATCTTACCCTCGTTAAGGAGATTCTGGGTCGGCTTATATCCTTAGTCATGTTAGAAGGCCGGACATCGATGTGGTTGAGATGCGAGAGCATTAGTGCCCTTACTCAGCACACCCTCTTAGGCCGGGCTCACACGGGCGGATTCCAATTGTGGAATCTGCAATTAGTGTTCCCACGGAGGTTCCTCAGTAAAACGCAGGCATTGAAAAGCATGTAGCATCGCTTTTTCGCTCACACTCGCAGATACGAATTGCGTATTCTGCAGGTGGAGGAAAAATCGCAGCATGCTTTATTTTGCCACGAACTCTATGCAGACGGACTCTATTGAAGTCAATGGAGGCCGTCCGACCCGCAGCCTATAGACAATTAGAGTTACATATGGGCTGCAGGTACCCACGTCATCACTTAGCGATGGCGCCTAAAATACAAATATTGAAACAGAAAAAAGGCGCGGCAGGAGGTTCGCAGGATCGCCGGCCGCCCGTGTGAGCCCGGCCTTACAGCACCAGTGTCTCCATAATCAGCTCAAAAAGGGTACAAAGAAAAGTAACACAAACTTAGGAAAAACCTTCAAGTATCGTCACTATTACAGCAGAGCCAAAGAACTTACCAAAGGTGTCCGACGGCTCCAGCTTTTCAAGCTTTATGTATTTCATGCATTTCGGACAAATTTCGATTTCTTTATAAAGCTGAAATAAAGTGAGAAAAACCTCCATTATTGTCGGTGAGATAAGAGATTTAGGTTCTATTCTTCATCGGTCAGTGGCTGTTGCCCGACAATATTTCCCACATGCAGCCTCTGGATCAGCTCAAAGTCCAGCTGCTCCTCACCTCGCTGCACCCCGGTCGGTATTAGCTGTGTGCTGACAAGTCCGACCACCTACCTGCAGGGGGCGACCTCTGCCGAAGAGCAGGTAGGCAAACAAGAACGGTGGCAGCGGCACAGGAGAAGCAGGAGAAGGACACCTGCATCACCTGCCATAATGTGGCTGCAAACTAGTTTATAACTCCGGACACGGATCCGTTTATAGCAGCAGAGAAATTCCTCTAAATCACAGTGGTATAGAGATCTATATAAATTTAACTGAAACCCTTCACAGATATAGATTAAAATATAATGACATTTATTGAAAATTTCTAAAATTGTGGGCTCACATATAACACTTATAGACAATACGTAAAAAGGACAGGTAACATAAGCAAAGAATAGGCCCTTATGGATATATGTAAGACAACGTATCTCTCGGATAGATTTTTAGAGATAGCTGCCGCTCATACAAATGAGAGAGGATAGAACTCCAGAAGGTGAAAGAGTGATATCCACGTCTAAGGATTATTTGCACTTAGATGTTGATATGGTACAGGGATTGGTGCCTGTACTAGGGCACAGTATTCTTATGTGTACTCTTGTTGCTAGAACACTTTATTTAATGACTTCCCATTGGTAGCACAGTTATTGTGTATACAGGTGCTAAACACATGGGCTCATTGTGTGTCAGTGATGCTGACCAGAACGTTTCGGAAAGCTCGCTCGACGCGTTTCCCTGCCCATGTAGGGGGCAGTTCCTCAGGAGCGCGGGTAATTATTGCCCGAAAAGTACGTAAAGACAATAGAGCAACAGGATTAGTGCGTCAGGACATAGTCCTGCTGCAGTTTGATACTGCTAAGGTGATGCCACCTGTTCGATAGTCACCTCTTCTTGCTCGTCACTTCCCGTGCGGTATCTGTGTTGGTACCGCTATCGGGCTCTCTATTTGAATATTCAGAGAGGGAGAGGGTCATTCATCCCATCTGGCATATAAGATGGTATGTGCCAGTATTTGAATGCCTCAGATAGCACTTCCGTGTAGCAGATGGCGCCCTTTAATCAGGCTTAGTCACCGGCTACTACGGCAAGGCCAGGTGATACCCTCTTAGAGAATTCCTGCAATATCCATTAGGGTACTTGCATTGGTCTGTAGATTTCTGTGACCAGTGTGGATTAATGCAATACCCAGATGGAAATTGTTCTGTCTCTCAGTGTTTGTTAAAGCGAATGCTTCTCCAGGATCTATGGCCGACCCTTCTCACACAGCTGGTAGTTATCCCGGCTGTGTGTGATGAGGGCAATGCCTACACAGGTGAAGCTCAGGTAAGTAGCAATATAAGTCTCAGATAGAGTTAGCTTCAGAGAATAGAGAGTTGTTTCGGCTAGACCTGGGGGATAATACTCCATTCAAAGTTCTTTCATAGAGACCAGGAAAGACAGAACCCCTACAGTGTCAGTCCTAGCTGGATTAGACAGGGGTAAGAGGCAGGGACAGAGCAAGAGAGGTTGCTACAATAACTGTGCTACCAATGGGAAGTTATTAAATAAAGTGTTCTAGCAACAAGAGTACACATAAGAATACTGTGCCCCAGTACAGGCACCAATTCCTGTACCATATCAACATCTAAGTACAAATAACCCTTAGACGTGGATATCACTCTTTCACCTTCTGGAGTTCTATCCTCTCTCATTTGTATGAGCGTCAGCTATCTCTAAAAATCTATCCGAGAGATACGTTGTCTTACATATATCCATAAGGGCCTATTCTTTGCTTATATGTTACCTGTCCTTTTTACGTATTGTCTATAAGTGTTATATGTGAGCCCACAATTTTAGAAATTTTCAATAAATGTCATTATATTTTAATCTATATCTGTGAAGGGTTTCAGAGAAATTCCTCTTCACCGGAAAAGCCGAGGAATTGTGGGAAAAATACGCAGAAAACATTTAGGAGGAAAATGTATTTTTATGTGCTAAATACAGATTGTCCTGAAGGGAAGAGCGACAAATGTATTAGGAGGCGCCTACAACATTAGGACATCTACAATCTTTATTGGCCGGACCAAAGTCCGGATCTCAATCCCATCAAGCATCTTTGGGATGAACTAGAACGCCCATCATCACCCTATCCTAACCCACAGTGCCATCTCCTGGGTGACTACTGGTAATGATGAGGCGCTATCCTAATCCACAGCGCCATCTCCTGGGTGACTACTGGTAATGATGAGGCGCTATCCTAATCCACAGCGCCATCTCCTGGGTGACTACTGTAATGATCAGGCGCTATCCTAATCCCCAGCGCCATCTCCTGGGTGACTACTGGTAATAATGAAGTGCTATCCTAATCCACAGCGCCATCTCCTGGGTGACTACTGGTAATGATGAAGTGCTATTCCAATACACAGCGTCATCTCCTGGGTGACTACTGGCAATGATGAGGCGCTATCCTAATCCACAGCGCCATCTCCTGGGTGACTACTGGTAATGATGAGGCGTTATCCTAATCCCCAGCGCCATCTCCTGGGTGACTACTGGTGATGATGAGGCGCTATCCTAATTCATAGCGCAATCCCATGGGTGACTACTGGTAATGATGAGGCGGTATCCTAATCCACAGCGCCATCTCCTGGGTGACTACTGGTAATAATGAAGCGCTATCCTAATCCACAGCGCCATCTCCTGGGTGACTACTGGTGATGATGAGGCGCTATCCTAATCCACAGCGCCATCTCCTGGGTGACTACTGGTAATGAAGCGCTATCCTAATCCACAGCGCCATCTCCTGGGTGACTACTGGTAATGATGAGGCGCTATCCTAATCCCCAGCGCCATCTCCTGGGTGACTACTGGTAATGGTGAGGCGCTATCCTAATCCCCAGCGCCATCTCCTGGGTGACTACTGGTAATGATGAGGCGCTATCCTAATCCCCAGCGCCATCTCCTGGGTGACTACTGGTAATGATGAGGCGCTATCCTAATCCCCAGCACCATCTCCTGGGTGACTACTAGTAATGATAAGGTGCTATTCTAATCCACAGTGCCATCTCCTGGGTGACTACTGGTAATAATGAGGCGCTATCCTAATCCACACCTTCATCTCTTGGGTGACTACTGGTAATGATGAAGTGCTATCCCAATCCCCAGCGCCACCTCCTGGGTGACTACTGGTAATGATGAAGTGCTATCCTAATCCACAGCGCCATCTCCTGGGTGACTACTGGTAATGATGAAGCGCTATTCTAATCCACAGCGCCATCTCCTGGGTGACTACTGGTAATGATGAAGCGCTATCCTAATCCCCAGTGCCATCTCCTGGGTGACTAGTGGTAATGATGAAGCGCTATCCTTATCCACAGAGCCATCTCCTGGGTGACTACTGGTAATGATGAAGCGCTATCCTAATCCCCAGCGCCATCTGCTGGGTGACTACTGTAAAAAGGACGTTCTCCACATTCCGCGGGTCAACAGACATGTGACACCAAATGTGTAGTTAATTTATGTATTTAAAAAAATTAAAAACCTTTACAACGAACACCTGCTTCCCGCCGTCTTCTCATCCCTCAACTCTATTATTCCGTCGGCTGTCAGAGCTGCTGTTTTTGTGGGTAAGTTGCAGTCTCTATTAGAACCATTTTGGGTTGGATACAGGGCCAATATACTTTAATAGTTCGCACTGCTACGGACACCAAGCAGGATGGTTTTTGAGAAATGGTACATTTTTTTGAAGGTAACATTTTTTTTAGAAAGATTTAAGAAAAAAATGTAACTTATTTTTATGTATTTACTTGCATTTATACCAGTTTGTTCTCTTCTACAATATACTGCAGTACTCCAGTATTGCAGTATATTGTATATTTAGCGATAGTCTAAAAAGCCACAAGCAGAGCTGAATAGATTGCAATACAAGGCAGCCGTGGGAGCCTTCACTGGACTCTGGGCTGCCATGTGAACCCATCGCACCCCGCACACGTCAGAGCTGTCAGAAACCGCTCCATATAGCCCATGCCACCGCTCACTGTAGACTTATGATGGGAGGTCGTTATGGGGTTAACATTGTGTTACCACCCCTATGATAATGACTGGGGTCCCAGCAGAGGTCACTCCTGTCATTAGTTCATCTGGGGGCACAAATACTAATTAAAAAAACAAACAGAAAAAAAAAAACTAAGAAAGGGTGAAAGAAGGAGGGGGGGGGGGGGGGGATTACCAGATCGCTGATCTCCTCTTCTTGCTGCGGGATGTAGTGTCGCGGTTGGTTGTCAATTAAGAACTTGAGGCGAAGATAATGAGCGGTGTAGTCCAGCCTGTGAGTCTGCAACAAGAGGAAAGCATTAATCACACGGGCAGGCGGACGGTAACATGCTGCTGAGTAGGGCTGCGGGTCTGGGAAGCTGAGACACAGGTAGCTGTTTGTTCAGGTCTGCAGAGCCACTATTATATCAGCCAGTGAAAGAACGTCCATGATGACATAAAGCATCTACCACGTCACAAGTAGTTCCGCAGCGGCCCCCCGGTAACGGCTCGTATCGCAGAGGAGTTCTGGTATCTAGAAACCGCTTGTCTCGGAGGGGTAACTGACTGATTTAGGGGAGGGTTTTGGTTGCATTCCTATGGAAAATGCAGAGAAGACATGATTTCACCATGAGTGAAGCCACTTGACAAACTCATCTCTGCTCCATCCATAGGATGCTGCAAGAGGCGGCTGTTATGTAGTGTGAGATGCATCGGCTGCCAACACTGCGGCTACAGTCACATCTGCACTGGAGGCGCCATACAAAGATCCTGGATGAACTGGCACAGCATGCTGCACTACTGCCAGGCAAATAACGGAAGCCGAAAGGACGCCATTACAGTAATACGGCGCCGGTCGTTTAAAGGACGGATTCATTCAAGCAGGAATTCCATTTCCCAGAAACCTGCATGGAGCTCTTAAAGGGAGTTCCAGGATTTAAAAAACAGCGCCCCATCTGCTCACAGGATGTGTGTGGTATTACAGCTCAGCAGCCTTCATTTCAGTGGAGTCAAACAGCAATACCAGTTACAGCCCATAGACAGGGGGGCACTGTTTTCTAGAAGACAGCAGGCAAATTCTCCTAATTTTGCACAGCCTTCTGGCCTGCAGTTCCTGCGAACAGACACACATTCCAGTCTTCTGGGTGCTGTGGGCTCAGCAGCTGTAGGTGACTGACAGTCGGCCTCCTGCTGTGAGAACACTGCTCTTACATGCCATGATCAATGTTGATCGTGCATGTAAAGGGTCCACAGAGGGAGGGCGGCTCTCTCTGTGGCATCATTAGCCCTCGGTCACGTAATCGCAGAGGGCCGAGGCGTTGCCATGGCAACCGATCACACAATGACGTCCAGTTCTGCCAAGGCCTGTGATCGATAACGCATTGCAGTACAGAAGTGCTGTAATGTAATATCAGAGTGTTCACAGCAACACAGGTTCAAGGCCCCTACTGGGACATAAAAACAGCAAAGAACAAGCCCTCATACGACCGCGGCGATAGGGAAAAAAAAAAGTTATGGCTTTTGAGAAGTGGAGATGAAAATCCCCTAAACATAATTTAAAGTCCAAAATAGGCCACGTCACTAAGGGGTTAAATGGGATCCTGCTGCCCGTCTCAGCCAAGTTGGGAACACTCGTTTAATCTCTGGGAATACGGAGGATCAGGTCGCTCAGTCATAACCTGAATTTAATACATTTTGATGCAAACTTGCGGGGTCCAATATAAAACAATGGCGCCGCTCGTAACCAATGAGATTATTGCTTTTGGTTGCCACCAACTTCCTTGTTTGCACTATTTTTATGGCTCCCTTTATATTTTTAGCACTTTTCACCATCACATTATGCCCATACGGAGTACTGCACATTTCGTTCCACTAGGGGGCAGCCTTGATTAAGTAACATCATACTAGGATGAGCAGACGCACTACAGTGGCCAATAGAGGTCCTTCATTTAGCTGCCGCTGGCGATCGCACCCAGAGAACATAAAGCAGGGGGATGACTGGAGAAGATCACAGAGATCCTGCACGTACCCCGAAAGACCCCCAAACCCCAACAAGAGACATTCGGGAGAAGCTCTATTCACCACTAGGGGATTTATGAAGCCTTTTACTGCCTATAAAAAGCTGCACATTTTTGTGTATGTCGTACCGCTGCAAAAACGGGACATTTTCTGACCTTTGTGGGCATCGCTTTACTAAGTTTGCTGAGCTTACAAAAATGGGGGTTTGGGCCTCGCCAGCCGGCCAGATCGACTATCCTTTATGCCACAAACGGTAAAAATAATCATGGCAATCTACAGCAGCTCGTAGTTGGTGCAGATCTCACACTGGCATAAAGAACGCTGCAAGCAAAACATGCTGGCTGGTCGGCCGCAGACCCCCTGTGCGCCCGCAGGGATCGCTCTACAGGGATGGATGATCTTAAGACCCCGAGTCCCCTAGGAGAGTCTGAATGAGCCGGACTAAAGGCCAGGCAGACGGGCTCCATTCTGTGCCGGGACCTCTGTGACTATATGCATGGGATGAGTTTGTCCGGTCGCGCTCCTCCTCGGATCTCGCGCATTACTACTTTACCTTGCAGATATACTCTAGGGCGTCCTTCGCCGTGTCCTCCGGATGAATTACGATCAGGACAGACTGGTCGTTTGGCAGAGAAACCCAAGAAGGTGTCAGATAGTCGTGGACCCAGATGTCGGTGTCGGGGTGGGGAGGATGGACGCTGGCGAGGACCACCTCCTTCTCCTTCTGTAGAGGAACACACGGGGGATTACTCATACAGCGGCGGGAAATCCTGTTACTTATCAGCAGATTAACGGATCCGCAACCCCAAATGCTAAACGGGATTACCAGAAGTTCTAATTAAATCTGGAGGCTTCTGGTATTAATATACATCTGAGACACAGGAGACTCTGCAGGTTTCATTACCCTAATAACTACCCGAGAGCTGCAGAACATCGCACCGCCGACCAGAGACTGGATGATATGGGATTCTGTCTCCAGCAGACTGTTGACATGGCAGGAGATTCGGTCCCATAATCTAACGCTACGGCTCATAGACACCGAGGCGCTCCGTCCGGGGATGTGACCCTTATTACCTTCTCCGCCATGCCAAAGCTGTCCAGTGTCACCCGTGTATACATCCTGCGGACAGACAGAGGCGCCTATATAGTCTGCGGGATCGTGAGGCTCCGAGCGCCAAGAAGCATCACATCCGCAGTCTAACACTTCAGCTACTTTGAGTCCGTACGTGTAGTTTTTGAAGCTCGTAGGAGCCGACATATTCCCTTTCCACGTCCGTGCCCATCAGCGTACGCAGGCGGCGCTTTCACAAAAGTGGATTGTGGAGGCATTTTTGCGCCTGTATTACAGACAAATGTCTTGGTGCAACACTACACTATGAAACAGAGATCGGGGTCAGTGGATCGGCTGTCTGCCCGGGGCACTTGTCTGGAATAAGGGCGCAAAAACGCACCCACAATGCAGCAGGACGGGCCTCAGTAGATGGGTACCCTACTGCCCCATCTCTGGTTGACCTGATGTGCTGTGTGTTACATGGATGCCCAGTGATTCCCATGGGTGTTCAGTAACGCCTCGTTACCCCTGGAGGGTCACTTCCAGCCAATAACTGCTAAGGAGCCTCTTCACAGAGGTGAAACCTGGCAACTGGAGAAACATCAGAATTAAAACACCTCTTAAAGGGGTATTCTGGTTAAGGTCATTCTGCCATTGTTGCACTGTCGCATGTGAAGTTAGTTCCTATAAGGAAACCAGTCGCAGTAATATTGCGGTTTTATCTTTTTACACGTGCGACCAAAGGTTGATGTGTAATGGCGATTTTACACGGGACGATATCGTTAAGAATAGTCCAGATTCCCACGGGAATTTGAACGATAAATCGGCCCGTGTGAACGTGGGCAGCGACTTAACGAGAATTGTTCAATTTCTTCATGCAGAAAACTGAAGAACGTGCCGTTCGGTGTAAATCGCAGTCGATCTCTTCTGAACAGCAGTCCGTTTACCGTAAATGGAGGCGGGTGGGGAGAGAACGCTCCGACTCCATGACGATAGCGCTTTGAGTGATGCCAGCGATACTCACTTCTGTGTAACGGCTCAGGAGCATCACTGCCCAATTTGATGCCCAATACTCTTCACTGAAATGAGTATTGGGCATCAAATGCCTGACAGCTCGTCCCTTTTAGAAGGACCATAGACCTACCAAATGCTCCTTGCATCACCTAACTGATATGCCCCTACTCTGGACCTCTACAAGACCGCTCCCGTTCTAGTGGGACTTGTGCCGTCCTTGGAAAGCTGTTGCTTAATTCTTCATTTCCTGCAGCGGCGATAACTGGTTGGCAGAACTGTTTCTGGGGTACCAGCATTGGGGCCGTTGGTGATCAGCTGTTCACCTCTGAGTGCCACAAACTGAAAGGATTTGTCTATGACAGGACAACCTCTATAATATAATGAGCAGGAGAAACCCTTCTTGTGCCCCAGATGTGTGCCACCATGTGGCCAGGGTGCACGGACATGATCTGAGGTCTGGGGAGGCGTCTGCCATGACATTACCTTGCCTTCAGATGCGGCCTCATCAAAGATCCCTTCCAAGGATTTCTTCACAGACTCTGAACCCTCGTTAAATACCTGCGAAGAAGCGTTTACAGCTTAATAGGCACAAAATGCATTGGACTGGCTGCAAATACCTGCCTATAGGAAAAAAGACCGAATCTACAGTCTACTCCTCACTCCCCTATAATAGTAGCCTAAGGGGGCATTCACACCACAAGGTCAGTGCTTACCCAATATATACCTCTGATAACCCCGGCATCTGCACTGCGTCGGCTTACATCACTAATTGTAGGCTCACATTTATAGGGGTTGTACCAGAATTTCAAGTCATCGACAGGCTAGAGAATAATGTGCAGATCAGTAGGGGTCTCACTGCTAAGACCCCTGCCAATCTGAAGAATGGGGGTCCTGTGTCCCTCGTCGTCCTCACTGTCGGATTACTACACCACTCGTAGTGAGGAGACTGGATGGAGCTCTGGGTCACACCAACACTCCACTCACCTTCAATAGGACTGCCAGGGTACCCGAGCGGGTATTACCATTAGCCTCATTGAAGTGAATGGAGCGCTAGTTGAATTCACAGTGACATCACTGTGGGGAAAGAAGTGATTCCCCCAGAGACAGGAGAGTGGGAGTCCTTGCTGTCGAGATCAGTGGGGGTCTCAGTGGTTAGACTTCCCCCTATCCGTCCTGTGAATATCCTGTGGGTAGAAGATAACTTCGAATTCCGGTACAACCCTTTAAAGAAAAATACAGAATGAAAAGTTGACTAAACCGTTAGTGATTAGGTCCCAGGGTATGTCTGCCATGTTCGTCGGGAGCGTTCACAGTGTATAAGCCACAAGTGCGCTGCAACGCAACGTAAACACATCCCAAATACACAGTAAGCCTTTAAAGCCGTGTTATAATGGACGTATACAGAGCCTGTATGGTAATAGTATGGGGCTTCAGTATCCATGCGCCTCCACAGTGCCGGCCTGTATACACCACTATGGGCACCATATGGATCCGTACATCATAGGAGGAGATCTCCAGCTCATATTATAACCGCCACACATATCACCTGGTTGATGCTCGGCCTTCCTTGCTTCTTCTTAGAAGACGTGTCCAGACCCCACAGAGAAGAAAACCGGCTCCTTCTCTTACTGGATGATCGGGACATTGCTTGTGTGCGTCTCCTGACGCCAGACTCCCCGGTACGGGCCGCCACCTGCGCAAAACAGAAACTCCATTACCAACCTTACTGAAAGGAAACCTCTCAGATCCGTGATGGTACCCGGGCTGCGGGCGCTACAGTGGTCCCAGAGGTCAGCGGTCCATCACTTCTATCCATCATGCAGAGAGGATTCGGAGGCGGCTCATTAATGTCACTACTCATCCCCCCTACCTTGCTGCAGATTGACAGCGCTTTGTATTAGGGTCCTTTTATACGGGCCAGTTCTCGGCCCGATATAACCAACGCCGATCGATAGAGCATGCCCACTAGTCCGATTCCTCCTATATGGGCTGACTACTTGGCCCATTCATCCCCATAAGGCTGCGTTCACAAGCGTGAGTACAATACGGCTCAGAGAAACTCGGGCTGATGTCGTACTTGCAAAAATGTGATTTTTATGCAAGTGCGATGCACCCGGCGAGAGGAAAGCATCGCAGTGTTGCACTTGTGATTTTCTCAGGTCCACAAAAAAAAATGGGCAAAATCGACCAAAAATAAAACATGCTCCAGATTTGCAATAGCTGCAAGGAAAAAAAAAAGTCTCACGTAAATGGACTCATGTGAATCACACAATATGCAAAACTACCTGTTTAAAGCAGTTGCCTTTGTTTCTTCCAAACACAGCGCCACCCTTGTCCTTAGAGTTGTGTCTGGTATTACAGCTCGGCTACACTGAAGTCCACATGAGCTGAGCTGCAATACCAGACACAACCCACAGACAATGGTGGCGCTGTGTTTGGAAAAAAGCAGCCATGTTTTTCCAACCCTGGACAAGTCCTTTAATTGCCCATGTCAACGCACTCTAAAGCAGTCATTGGTCGGCGGCACATCTCCCCGTTGACATGCGGAAGCGTAAAGCCAGCCACCTAGCCTTTTTTACCTTGCTAAGAGGCCACGACCCGCTGATGGAGCGTTTGCTCGTTCATCTACTGGCGGTTATCCATTTTACATGGCCTGATAATCAGGTAAATAAACATGCAGCCAACGCTTGTGTCCAATAATGGGGGGTGGGGTTCAAAAAGACCCTTTATTACACATACGGAGAGATGGATCAATCAGTGGCTGGGGAAGCAGTGGATATTAATGAGCCGCACTACCTGTACTGCAGTGATCCGGGTTGGTGATGGAAGCGCAGCTCCCATAGAACTCAATGCAATACCAACTCTGACCACTGCAATATTGACAGCACCATCTAGGCAATCTGATCGGTGGGTATCCTGATGGTTGGAACCCCGTCAATCAACTATTAATAGCCTGAGGACACATCATCAGAAGTAAAGACTCCTTTAAGAACACCTATGTTGTACCTGTGGATAGGGCACGCGGATCATGCTGGGTTTGCTTTAAGGGAAGCTCTGGTACATCTTGTCTACATAAAGCCTTCCTTCATATGTAAAGGCCATAAACCTGCGTGTCACGTTCAGATGATCACGGTATCCCACCCACGACCTGTTCTTTCTATTGTATTCCCCACCCCGGTGGCGGCGTACGATACAGTAAGAGTCCCTCCCGCCCTCCGAGTTATTAAGACTTCTCTTCTGTTCCCACACAATAGCTATAAAAGCGCGGCTCTCCAAGATGAAAACCACAGAAGGTGCTGAATATTAAGTGTTCTGTACCTCTCTGCGCACACACGTGTACGGGGATCCGAGACGCTGCACTAAACCTATAAGCTATTTACGGGGAAGTTGGAACGCGGATGGCGTGCAGGAATCCAGGATAATGACTTTCATATGCAAGTAACAGAAGGCAGATTGCTGTGGGAGTCGCACTGACCGCCCCGCGTTCTGCAGCACCTGCTCCTCCTGGCAATCCATCCTGACTACCAAGAGACGGCACATGCCGGGTGCTTGTACGGCACATCCTGCACCGGAAGAGTTCAGGCTCATCTTCTGTTCGCACTCACTTAGTGTCATACTTATTGCAACTTTCCCATGTCAGACTATTGGATTTTCCAGATTATCGGGCATGCATAAAATGCAAGAACGTTGGACGTGAGTCCTGGATTACAATCAGAAGTGCAATTTGCAGCTACAAAATCAGTGTCAGGGTCCCCAAATAACCCATGCTGGTGCCTTTATATGGCAGTCCGGTAGCTGAGACCCCCACAATGTCTGGGAGGCAGCACCTGAAGCGATGGTCTGAGCGCTGTCAACGCTCAATAGCTCAAGACGGGCCTATTTGTTATACAATTCCTAAACACTTACTAAAGCGTGAAACGACGACACGGAGAAGATCCCCAGGCGCCCCATGGCAACTTTAGTTGGTCGGCTTGCAAACGCCAGTAAGCGTTTTGGGTTTGGCAGCTCGCCT
Organism: Eleutherodactylus coqui; assembly: GCA_035609135.1. Lineage (NCBI taxonomy): Eukaryota > Metazoa > Chordata > Amphibia > Anura > Eleutherodactylidae > Eleutherodactylus > Eleutherodactylus coqui. Next base: position 9,617,358 of record CM069408.1, read on the forward strand.
CCTTGCAGGCTGGCGAGATAGCAGCGATACCGGAACAGGTCCATCTGAAACTGCTCGAGGTTCTGCTCCCAGACGAAGATCTGCGAGGGGAAAAGACAGGAGAAATCAAGAATTAAAGAAAGTCAAAGATGGCAGGTGGTAACATTGGCGCTTTTATCGAAGGCTTTCGATTATCGTGTGTCGGTGCGGGACTCTAGCCATGAAAAGAGATGCAACTCCAACTGTATCCACAACCAAACCTGAGACGTGCAAGTCGCCCCTGGCTGGGATCGGGAAACTACAGCTGTGTCAACTGGAAGACAAGTTACTAGTAAGTGTTGTCCATGCCGAGCCGCCTGCCCGGAGGCAGAGAAGGTCCGGTATGAAGACTCTACATTTAATTAGAGGGTTTGTTCACTTATCAATTCATCTTATCAAAATAAAGAATAAAGCAACTTTGTAAACTGTTCTGATAAAAAAAAAAATCTGCAACCGTTTTGTGCGCACAGCACCTGCGCAAACTGATGTGTCTCCATGGTTACAGACTACTGAAATGGTTGCTATTGACTACGGTCTGAAAAGTCAGCGTCAAGACAAGCATCCACTCACTTCCCCGCGGCCCATCCCTTACCTGGTCCAGGATGGTTTTCTTCTTCTTGGTGTCGGTGACGGAGGACAGCTGCATTTCCCCCATCTTCTTCATCTTCTCGTCCATGTCGATCTTTTGCTCTAACTTCTTGATTTCTGACTTGAGGAGTTTGACGGTGTCTTCCTTGTGGTGTTGTCTGGCCACGGTGGTGGCGCATGCGGAGTGGATGGCGGTGATCCAGTTCTCCAGCTCGGTCTGACTGCTTGTCTGAAAGAGGAAGGATTACCGATCAGCATCATCCTAAAGGGGTGGATATATCAGACATCCCCTTTAACACAAGCGCTCTACTGTGATGAATAAAAAGGGCTGATGTTACTGGGGGGTACGTGGCTGGGACATATACAGAGTTACTGAAAACAAACTTCCCCCAAATCAAGGCCTCTGGAGGGCGCTCTGCTACTCCAAATGAGACGAAATTCAGATACGGCAACGTCAGATAGTGAGGCTTTCGAGTTGGGGAAAATTAATTTTGCTAACATTGTATTTCCCCTACAGCGGCCACTACAGGTGAAATGCAGTATTACACTAGGCTAATTAAAAAATGGCCATGTATGGCAGCTTTCACGTCCGTGCTCAAGTCCCCATCCGGAGCCTCCAGCATGATAACACATATGAAAACAGCGCCGTTTAGCCAGGAAAGTTTTGTGCGGCATGCTGGACGAAACTTATTGTAGTCAATTGGGTTCGTCAGACAGACTGTGCCCCCGGAGTGTGAGCCCTTCGGCTATTAAAGGGGGTCCTGAGCGGGAGACTCCTCCTCTACGACATATATACACCCTAGAATGGGCCTGCAGAAACATGTAGACAAGATGTAGTTAGAGGATGGTAGATAACTAGCTGCTTGGTGGGAGTCGAACTGCTAAGACCACCGCAGACCATGAAAATGGGGGTCCTGAAGGTCGCCAAATAAATGGAGAAGCAGTCAAAAATGAGAACTGCTGAACTCGCTCGGTGGGCCAACTCCTTTAAAAGGCAAACTACCGCATGTTCTTCCTTAAAGGTACAAATGTGATCAGTTGTCTGATGAGTCTAAAGCAGACAGGAATCCACGTCCGACCTCATGAAAAAAAAAAAAAAAAAAAAGAATACTTCTGCTGGTCCTTCATGCTTTACACTGCAGCTCTGACTAGCACAAGTTCACTACATGCTCACTGGAAGACCATGTAGATTGCATTTGCATTCCAGCACGGATATAATGATTGCAATCCAAGAGCGATGAAACCGCCCGCAGCGGCCACACACTAACTGCGAGACACGAGGGAGGGCCGGAGATTACCGCTAGAAAGTTGCCTTTTGCTGCCAAAAAGTTTTTTATTAACCTGTCAAAACATTAACCGAACAATCAGCTCTACATCTAGAGCGTGTCATGTGCGGCCCGGGGCGCCCCGCGCCAGAACAATGACTGCTTATGCTCCTCTCCCAGAGCTGTCCTATCAGGGACCGGTGACAGACGCGAGCGCCGCCATACGGTTGGTAAGGGACGAGGTCACCGCCGCGTTCTGTGAACGAAGGGACCTCAATGAGCTTTTAATGGTATTCAGGTGCCATGAGCAAATGTTTGACCAAGGTGGCGCTCCTGTCTGCGTCCCTGAGGAATGCCACGAGCGGGGCTAAAAGCACCACTCCGAGAACGTCTACATGAGCATCGTGTCCTCCGGCGCGGCTGGAATCAGCGGGCAAAGAGGGGTTTGCTTGGTAAATCAGAGATGCATTCGCTGCAGATCATCGCAGGAGTGAAGGTAAACGTGAGGAGCCCCGGCCGCGAACAGCACGGTGTAATAACGGATGCGCTGATTGCAGCGGGCACTTACACTGATCGGTTTTGTGAAAACATAGGGTCCTAGCCGGAAGCAATGAGAACCAATCGACACATTAATTAGCGCTCGTTTAATTACCCCTTACATGGGCCGAAAAACAGCTTACGGTAAACAAAGCAAACCGGTAAGCCACCTGCATCTGTCCCCGTTCACACAGGGGATGTGCTAAAGATCAGCGAGGGTGTAGAATGTATCGGAAGAGTCCTCAGACCCTGAAGCGCTTACATTTTATGTTGTGGCCTCGTGTTCCCCTCATTCTGCACTCAGGACCCCGTAATGACAAAGTGACAACAGAATGGGAGGAATCCTTGTAAAAAAAACTCCCATTCTGCATTGACACAAGTATTCACACCCCGTACTCAGTACTTCGTTGGAGCCCCTTTGGCAGCAATTCCATCCTCCAGTCTTTTTGGCTGATGCCGCAAGATTTGCACACTTGAATTTGGGGACTTTTCGGAATGGGGGTCGACTGTGGACAGCCTTTGACAAGTCTCTACAGAAATGATCCATTGGGTTCATGGCTCTGCCTGGCCCCTCAAGGACATTCAGAGAGTTGTCCCTAAGCCCCCCTTGGCTGGGGTCTTGGGGTCATTGTCTTGTTGGAAGGTGCCCCTTCTGCCCAGTCTGAGGTCCCTTGCGCTCTGGATCAGGATTTTATTATCTCTGTTTTGCTCCACTCAGACTCCCCTCCCCCAGCATGACGCTGCCACCACCGATTGAAGTCGTTCAAACGACTGTTGGCCTGTGAAAAGGGCCTTTACAATTACCTGATTGGCTGATTTTATACGCCCATTGTTTGCTAACATTTAGCATTGACAGGTTGTTACTTATACACTATGCTTGATGAGGGCTCTACAGCAGTTGAAACGTTGCTTTTATGGTGTATGCGCACTAGCCTGTAATAAAGATTGCCCACCTGCGGATATGCTGACATCCGACTGCTTGCTTGCCTCTTGGAACCTTTGATGGGTTAGGACTGATCCACCTAGACGGACTGTTGCATTTACTCTATAGTACATACATTACTTATCCTGTACTGCTCCTGAGTTACATCTTCTATTATACCCCAGAGCTGCACTCACTATTCTGCTGCTGGAGTCACTGTGTACATACATTATTTATCCTGTACTGATCCTGAGTTACATCCTGTATTATACTCCAGAGCTGCACTCACTATTCGGCTGGTGGAGTCACTGTGTACATACATTACTTATCCTGTGCTGCTCCTGAGTTACATCCTGTATTATACTCCAGAGCTGCACTCACTATTCGGCTGGTGGAGTCACTGTGTACATACATTACTTATCCTGTGCTGCTCCTGAGTTATATCCTGTATTATACTCCAGAGCTGCACTCACTATTCTGCTGGTGGAGTCACTGTGTACATACATTACTTATCCTGTACTGATCCTGAGTTATATCCTGTATTATACCCCAGAGCTGCACTCACTATTCTGCTGCTGGAGTCACTGTGTACATACATTACTTATCCTCTACTGATCCTGAGTTACATCCTGTATTATACTCCAGAGCTGCACTCACTATTCTGCTGCTGGAGTCACTGTGTACATACATTATTTATCCTGTACTGATCCTGAGTTACATCCTGTATTATACTCCAGAGCTGCACTCACTATTCGGCTGGTGGAGTCACTGTGTACATACATTACGTATCCTGTGCTGCTCCTGAGTTACATCCTGTATTATACTCCAGAGCTGCACTGACTATTCTGCTGGTGGAGTCACTGTGTACATACATTACTTATCCTGTACTGATCCTGAGTTACATCCTGTATTATACTCCAGAGCTGCACTCACTATTCTGCTGGTGGAGTCACTGTGTACATACATTACTTATCCTGCACTGACCCTGATTACATCCTGTATTATACTCCAGAGCTGCACTGACTATTCTGCTGGTGGAGTCACTGTGTACATACATTACTTATCCTGCACTGACCCTGATTACATCCTGTATTATACTCCAGAGCTGCACTGACTATTCTGCTGGTGGAGTCACTGTGTACATACATTACTTATCCTGCACTGACCCTGATTACATCCTGTATTATACTCCAGAGCTGTACTCACTATTCTGCTGCAGTCACTGTGTACATACATTACTTATCCTGTATGACCCTGAGTTACATCCTGTATTATACCCCAGAGCTGCACTCACTATTCTGCTGCTGGAGTCACTGAGTACATACATTACTTATCCTGTACTGTCCCCGAGTTACATCCTGTATTATACTCCAGAGCTGTACTCACTATTCTGCTGGTGGAGTCACTGTGTACATACATTACTTATCCTGTACTGCTCCTGTGTTACATCCTGCATTATACACCAGAGCTGCACTCACTATTCTGCTGGTGGTGTCACTGTGTACATACATTACCTGTCCTGTACTGATCCTGAGTTACATTCTGTATTATACTGCAGAGCTGCACTCACTATTCTGCTGGTGGTGGAGTCACTGTGTACATATATTACTGATCCTGTGTTACATCCTGTATTATACTCCAGAGCTGCACTCACTATTCTGCTGCAATCACTGTGTACATACATTACTTATCCTGTACTGATCCTGAGTTACATCCTGTATTATACTCCAGAGCTGCACTCACTATTCTGCTGGTGGAGTCACTGTGTACATACATTACTTACCCTGTACTGATCCTGAGTTACATCCTGTATTATATCCCAGAGCTGCACTCCCTATTCTGCTGCTGGAGTCACTGTGTACATACATTACTTATCCTGTACTGATCCTGAGTTACATCCTGTATTATACCCCAGAGCTGCACTCAGTATTCTGCTGGTGGGGTCACTGTGTACATACGTTACTTATCCTGTACTGATCCTGAGTTACATCTTGTATTATACTCCAGAGCTGCACTCACTATTCTGTTGGTGGAGTCACTGTGTACATACATTACTTATCCTGTACTGATCCTGAGTTACATCCTGTATTATACTCCAGAGCTGCACTGACTATTCTGCTGCAGTCACTGTGTACATACATTACTTATCCTGTATGACCCTGAGTTACATCCTGTATTATACCCCAGAGCTGCACTCACTATTCTGCTGGTGGAGTCACTGAGTACATACATTACTTATCCTGTGCTGTCCCTGAGTTACATCCTGTATTATACTCCAGAGCTGCACTCACTATTCTGCTGGTGCATTGTGTGTTACACAGAGAGAGGCTTTGAGGAGATGCCATAGGCTTCCTACAATAATCAGTGACGGTCAGGCGACTCGTCTGCCGCTGCTGATAACGCTCAGGTTACGCAGCGAATCACAAGGCACTACAAATCCTTTACCAAACCAAAAAATGTAATTTAGCCTAAAAAACCCAACCACGGAACAAACATGGAGATGACAAACGAGCTATGACAGTTGCTATGGCGATGCTGGAACCTCGTAGCGAGATGAGAGTTTCCTTCACCCTCTGTTCAACTCAGATCTTCATTTCAAAGCATCCGTCTCCTTGTGGCGGAATCCCTTCATAAGTCGGCCCTCCAGGAACGCAGACGCGAAAACTCCCAGCAGACCGAAGAGGAGAACGTTGGATTTGGCATTCTCATTCTGTTGGAATCTAAATTCTAAGACTTGTGGGGGGGGGCGGGCGAATGCTTCCAGCTACGTGTAATCCAAGAGGATTTATAGATGGGCCTTCCAGAGGAGAACATCCAAAAACGAAGGCATGAGAATTTGGAGAGATTGTAAAAGGCTTCTGCAGGGGAGTGGGGGGACACCACGGGGGTCACGTCCGCCGCTGCAGGGGAGCGGGGGGACACCACGGGGGTCACGTCCGCCGCTGCAGGGGAGCGGGGGGACACCACGGGGGTCAGGTCCGCCGCTGAAGGGGAGCAGGGGACACCACGCGGGTCAGGTCCGCCGCTGCAGGGGAGCGGAGGACACCACGCGGGTCACGTCCGCCGCTGCAGGGGAGCGGAGGACACCACGCGGGTCACGTCCGCCGCTGCAGGGGAGCGGAGGACACCACGCGGGTCACGTCCGGCGCTGCAGGGGAGCGGAGGACACCACGCGGGTCACGTCCGGCGCTGCAGGGGAGCGGAGGACACCACGCGGGTCACGTCCGGCGCTGCAGGGGAGCGGAGGACACCACGCGGGTCACGTCCGTCGCTGCAGGGGAGCGGAGGACACCACGCGGGTCACGTCCGCCGCTGCAGGGGAGCGGAGGACACCACGCGGGTCACGTCCGCCGCTGCAGGGGAGCGGAGGACACCACGCGGGTCACGTCCGCCGCTGCAGGGGAGCGGAGGACACCACGCGGGTCACGTCCGCCGCTGCAGGGGAGCGGAGGACACCACGCGGGTCACGTCCGGCGCTGCAGGGGAGCGGAGGACACCACGCGGGTCACGTCCGGCGCTGCAGGGGAGCGGAGGACACCACGCGGGTCACGTCCGGCGCTGCAGGGGAGCGGAGGACACCACGCGGGTCACGTCCGGCGCTGCAGGGGAGCGGAGGACACCACGCGGGTCACGTCCGGCGCTGCAGGGGAGCGGAGGACACCACGCGGGTCACGTCCGGCGCTGCAGGGGAGCGGAGGACACCACGCGGGTCACGTCCGGCGCTGCAGGGGAGCGGAGGACACCACGCGGGTCACGTCCGGCGCTGCAGGGGAGCGGAGGACACCACGCGGGTCACGTCCGGCGCTGCAGGGGAGCGGAGGACACCACGCGGGTCACGTCCGGCGCTGCAGGGGAGCGGAGGACACCACGCGGGTCATGTCCACCAGATGAAGAAGATTTAAAGGAACGCTCATCTTCTCTTCGGTGGGATGCAACATTGCTCCTTGCTGCCTCACTGCAGATTTCCAAGATGGCACTACTTGATACGGTGGAGGTAGTTGAACACTGCACGATGCTTTCCAATTGGCCTGTGTTGATCACATGAGGCGTGCTAGCCATACACAGCAGTGAGTAGTGTCTTAGGCTGAGTTCACACTAGCTGCTTTTTTTGCCAGGTGAGGTTTTACAAAAAAAAAAAAAAAGGTAACAAAACGGAAGTAAAACAGAAATGAATGGAAAACATTCTAATTCTTTTGGTGGATCAATGACACAGATCATTGGGGGGGGGGGGTGCCTTCCACTCATATCTGTTTGACTTTTGTTTTTCGGTATTTTGAATGGATCTGTTTTCTCCCATTATTTTCGTATTCTGCCCATTGCATGTGTTCTAAAATAAAACCTGATACAAAAGTAGAAGTGAAGTGAATGAAACCTGATTGATTTCCATTCCTTTCCGTCTCCCGTTATCTACAATGTAGGATCCATATTGGTTCCATCGGAGGTGCAGCAGTCTGAACGTTCCGGTGTAAAATAACGGAACAGAGATGGAAAATTGAGAAACGGATTGAATCTGAAGGTCTTCGGTTTCAATGCATTTCTAAGAGAAGGAAAACAAACGTTCGCTTCTCGCTTTGCTGCTCCAGTGATGGAAAAGCTAGAGGGAAAGCAAGAACGCTAGCGTGAGACGGCCCTTAGAGGACCCGATGCCCACTGAGCACTGCTGGCATATCCAACACATTGGCATAGAATTCCTGAAACGGGAATACCCCTTTAATGTTCTCTGAAGGGGGTAACTACTAAAACTTCCTGTGCGTGGTCTGTACCACGTATGCTGCTCTCGGGGGGGGGGGGGGGGGGACAGTAACTCCCATCACATTACTGCTGATGATTAAAGGCTACTGCTGCACGGTTATAATGATCGTTGATCCTCTTGACTGTCCTCCTTAAGGTCTTTAGTCTAATTTAGGTGTTATGGAAGGTAATGATAGTTACCATTTCAGCCTGCTGGGTGGACAGTGTATCAGCACAGCATTAGCTGGTAGTTATGCATCATAGGATTGTTTGAAAATACCATTAAGATGGTGCCTGATAAGCATCAGACAGGAGGCTATACTGCATTGAAAAGAGTGTAATACATAGAATAGACCTCCAGGGTGCGACAGGCAGTCAGGTAAGGGGGACAGGGATGGAAAAAAGGGTTTTAAGTTGAGTGCTTCTTTAACAGCAAGTAAAAAAGCTCTCCATCTCTGCCAGTTCCCGGATCCCGGCTCCCCTGCCACGTGATGTATACATCTGTTTCCCAGAACAGCAGGTAAAGTCTGTAAAGCATCTTGTTGGAATGGAAGGCGCCTGTCTGATGGGACGTCCGACTCACCTGCCCTCTAATAACCACAAGCCAGAGATCTGGAACTCAGGAGTGAAAACAACAAACATTCCCGAACACTTAGATCGCTGCAGCAGCAGCGGCCGCTCCGCATGATGGTTGCTCAATATCCGGAGTATCACAGGACAGTCTTCTGTTTCCAGTATAAGGAAGGATAAGGCTAAATGAACAATAGTCAACACGGGTCAGCCAAAAACTGCAGGTGGGCGCCGCTCTGCTACCAGTCGGAGGGGCTGTAGTTCTCACGTCTCTGCGGATTTTGCCGTTTGCACCCCATGACTACATTCAGAGAGCACATTGTCCAGTAGATGCATGTAGGCGATAACATGATGTGTCCAGCAGGACCCCACTGACACGAGAGGGGAACAAGGGATGGGACGTTCGGGGGGTTCTAGCACAAAGCTCAATAAAAGTGGTGGGTTCTAGAACTACAGAAAATTTACATCTCGTGTATCAGCATGCCGGCGCCCTAACACTGGGGGGGGGGGGGGGGGGTACATTGGCACCTAAAATGAACCCGTCACTCAGGGGTTAACCACACGGTCTCGTTTTTGTATCCGTTTTACGTAGAGACTTTGGAATGGTGTCCTGGCCTGATCACGCGTCTCCGGACCAGAATACTGAGCCTCATACGCATATATGACGCTCAGGGTTAGGGTCCGGAGAGCGGTGGTCAGGCCGGACACACTTCTTACATAGCACGGATGCGAAAAGAGAGTGTGGTTAACCCCTTAGCTGCCTGGAACCATTGACTAGACTGACAGAGCTCTCCCTGTATGAGAAATGACGCATCAGTCTAGCCAAGTGTTGCTCAGACTCCCGTCCTCAAGAACCCCCAAGAGGTCATGAGAGGAGCATATCCTATACAGAGGATGCCTGTAGCAATGTCTGCGGCACTGAGAAAACTAGATTGCCTGTGCATTTCTATGAAACTCCAGGACTGGAGTTTGGAAAACACTGGTCTGGCTGATCCAAGAAAGCCCCCGCGACTCCAAAGCCCTGGCCCAAAGCCCTGGCCCAAAGCCCCCGCGACCCCAAAGCCCCCGCGACCCCAAAGCCCCCGCGACCCCAAAGCCCCCGCGACCCCAAAGCCCCCGCGACCCCAAAGCCCCCGCGACCCCAAAGCCCCCGCGACCCCAAAGCCCCCGCGACCCCAAAGCCCCCGCGACTCCAAAGCCCCCGTCAAACGCCACAGCATTCCAGAATAAAACCTGCACGCCCGCACTTGGCACGCCGGTACTGGATTCATGCTGCCCACGGTTTAGGCAGCTTGAAAGGTTCTTTTAAACAGGTACCTTTACATGGGCAATTATCGTGAAAAGAATTGCAAAAAACCAGCAAATTCTGTCGATAGTCGTTCCGTCTACATGTGACCACAGACAGGGCACGGGGTGATAATTTACTCGCTAGTCGTTAGTTTGCAGATCACCTAAAAAAATGTTGTTTGTTGATGAATTATCGCCTTGTGTAAAAGGAGTGGAGCTAAAAACAAACAAACCGCCAACTTAGCAGGAGACATTGTCGTTCAGCGCGGACTTCCTACTAAACTCTAATTGGCTGCCAATGTTTATCCCCGCCCACTCAATATTCCCGGCACTCAGAAATGTACGGAAAACTGCAGCAGCGAACAAGCCAATGAATGTAGTGATGAACGAGCCAATGGCCCTGGCAGCGAGCATCATTTGGGCGTCGTTACGGGTTTAGGCCAAGGAAGGCAGGCAAGGAACAGATGAACCCGTGACCGCGCATGGAGGTGTGCAGAAATAGCTGATGCATGCCCGCCAAAGAAAGCCAAGCACCCCTACCAAGTGGGTGAACGATAATTGGGGCTGCGTAAATGTTCCTAGCAATTCGGTCATCCCTCGTGAAATTGCAGAACTACTGAACAACTATTTGGTGTAAAACCTTTCGATCATTCGATCACTAGAGGGACTTCTCCCGGCAGCCAATAATAGCCCCATATAAAAGGTGCCGTTTGCCCCATTCAGGGGTGGCGGATTTGCCAGTATAATAAATGTGAATGGTGTTTCTCAGAACCGCACCCATGTGTAGCCGATTTCTCCGCTGTGTATTTGAAAGTCTGTCGCAGATTTAATTCCTTTGCAATAGTCCTGTTTTCCTGCCGCAGGTTGGGAGGGGAGGTTTTCTGCTGCGTCTGAACGCTCCCCTTTACAGCACAATACACGTGAATGAGGTTTTCACAACATGGGTTTGAGGGTACGCTGCCCACTTTCGATCTGCAGCTTAGATTCCATGCCGCGTCGCTTCAGATTTCACCGTCTGCATTACAAACCGTAAAATCCACGGTGAAACTATGGCAAATGCAGAAGGTGCCAGGCATGCTGCAAAATGTACTATGCCCACAAGACCTGGCACAGGTAAAACAGGGTGCTTAAATCTGCACCAATTCCGCCATGTCTGAAGGCCGTCTGAGAAAAGAGTGAAGCTTCAACATGATGCCGCACTGATACTTTGGGATCCCCATGAATTCCTAATAGTATTATAGGAAGAAGACCCGGTGCCATCTATGTTTCAGCAGATTCGGGTCGGCAGCTTTTGGGAATGATGGTGAGTCACACAAGTTCCCAGACGCTGTTCTATCATTTGCTTATATCCCCCGGGTCACTTCATATCTTTTGAAGTTCTTGCCCCTCTCAGAAGATCTTTCTCATTCCTCTGTCATTCGGTGCCATCAGGGCAATTTATTAACACTTCGATTCACCTTACAGCGGGGTTTTATTGTGTTGTGAAAATAGCTTATTAATGCTTTAAGATAACTTTCTGCACCGTGTGATCACAATCAAGGTATAGTTTGCTACATCTGTACGTTTGTTTTTGTTTTATGTTAAAAATGAGAAAAGGGGGTTATGAACCAATAAGGTTTCATTTTTCGTAATTAAATAACAAAAAAAAATTGTCCCTTTTTACATGCCCATGGGGGACTTGAACTTGCGATCATTTTTGCTTATACCATATGCTGCAATACTTCAGTATTGCAGTATATTGTGGTTTCACTACTAAGCCTTACCACCAACTTTTACTAGAACTCCCCCTCCAGTAGTCAATGCAGGGTAAATGTCTGTCTGGTCACAGATCAGCCAAACCAGTAATGATCGGCAGATTGTGGTCCCTCATATATTCACTAAGCCGTATAATGGACTGAAAAAAGTTCTCTTAAGTGCGGAAAATGGAAACTGTGTAGTTAGACCACTTTTTTTTGGAGGGGGTGGCGGGGGGGGTTCTAGAGTTTGCAGCATACACGTGCTGCAAAAATGGCGCCATCTTTATTCTGCAGGTCGGTGTGATTATGGCGATACCGTATAAATCTATAGTTTTCTTTGGCTGTATTCATTTAAAAATAAATATATATTTGAAAGAAAAAAAAGCTTTCCCGCCTCTTCTGACCCCGTAACATTTTTATTTTCCATCGACTGGGTTGAACACGGACTCGTTTTTTTTGGGACGATGTATAGTTTCTATTGATTCAATTTCGGGGTACGTACAACTTTACTGATCACTTTTTAATATGGGGTGCGATGTCGGCATTTACAGTACGGGATAAAGCTTGATTTTAAAAGACCGCACTTTTACGAACACCCCAATGCAAAGTACATATGCTTTTTTCTTCAGCTTGACTCTTAACACAATGTGATAGCGCTGCGTTCTGTGCCATCAGGGCGATTTATTAACCCTTTCCAATCCACTGTAACGTCTTCCTACATTCTGATTGAAGCTTCTACAGCTCCAATGTCAGAAGACGTCCGACAGGGTATTCTTACAGTCTATTGCCAGCCATTCCGCTGTTGGAGCTCTGGCGCAAACACACTGGCTTCAGCCAGCAGATGGCACCGTTGTAGAACAGCAAAAAGAGAAAGCCTTTTAGGAAACCCTGAATCCAAAATTGGATTGGAAAGGGTTAACACTTTGAATTACCTTACTGCGGGGTTTTGTTGTGTTGTTGTGAAAATAGCTTATTAATGCTTTTAAGATAACTTTCAAGGTAAAGTGGGGTTTTGAGCCAATATTTTTTTATTCTTTGCAATAAAAATAAAAATTGTCCCTTTTTACATGCCCATAGGGGACTTGAACTTGCGATCATTTTTGCTTATACTATATGCTGCAATACTTCAGTATTGCAGTATATTATGGTTTTACTACTAAGCCTAACCACCATCTTTTACTAGAACTCCCCCTCCAGTAGTCAATGCAGGGTAAATGTTTGTCTGGTCACAGATCAGCCAAACCAGTAATGATCGGCAGACTGTAGTCCCTCATATATATATATATAATGGGTTGTCTACGCTCAAAACCCCATTCAAAGCCCAGTTCCACAATGGGGGATAATCTGCTTAGCAGGCATTCAACTGTTGGGACCACCACCGATCAGGAGAACAGAGACCACTGGAGCTAGAGTTCATGCGCTTGGCTATCTCCAGGAGCGCCATTTCAACTACTGCTCCCGTATTGTGGGAACACGCTGGACGCTGTTCTCGGGATCGTTAGAGGACCCAGTGGTTGGAATCCCACGGATCAGCAAGTAACAGATAAAGGGGCTTCCTGCAAAAGCAAGTTAAGTGTTTGGGATAAAGGACTACCCACGACAATAGTATTAGCAGCGGTCATCATCCAGCTCCCCCCAGTGGTTAAACATAATGGCTGCGTAATAATGCCGCAGAATCAAGAAAATCTGGGCGAGGAGAGAAAACCACTTCACTAGTTAACCGATGCAGCGATGGTGGCTCACCAACCTGGAAGAGGAAGGCATCGCCGAGCGAGTTGCTGAGGCAGAACACATAGTCTTTCTTGGGATGTTCCGGCACGGACTGCACGATGCTGTTCTCCACCCACACGGCGTGCTTCGGGATACTGTTGTTGTCGATACCAGAGCGGCTGTCACTTTCATAAAAGAAGAGCGTGCACCCTAAAAACAAGAACACAAAAACGGGTGAGAATCACTGATGGCCCAGGACGGACAAGAGAGGACTTTCTGGGGCACCTCCTCCTGAGGAATCAGCACCAGCAATAAATCCATGGGGATCTGCAACCAAGGCAATTGGTAAGGGTGGTGGGGGATGGGGAGCAAGAAAAGAAAGAAAAGGTGGGTGGCAGAGGAAAAGAAAAAGGGAGGGTAGAAGGAAATGGGGGGTGCTTGAAGGAAAGGGAGGAGGGAGGTAGAAGAAAGGGGGAGGGGTGGTAAAAGGAAAACCCCGCCCCCAGGTTCACTATTTTATGATCCCATATCTCAAGCTCACAGAACCTCCTAATACATTTGCATTGACGAGTGGATCTGTAATATAGGACATATTGTAGGTTTAGTGGCCCTTGTGAGTCTCGGCAGTGGGGCCACTATGGGCTACATAAGTATACTGAACATGGTGACTGTTGCATACGAGAGGGGTTTTTTTTGCCTTCCTCTGGATCAACAAGAAGGGTGGAAACAGGCTGAACTGGATGGACATTGTCTCCCTTCAGCCTAACATACTATGTTACTATGTATGTTACCATGATAACCATATGAGCCTCCATATAACACTTGGGACCCCCGGGTCATCATCCTCGGCCCTTCTCACGCCTCTAGTTGCTGCTCTGGGGAGAAAAGTCAAAGGGAGTTGATCCAATGAAGGGAATTTTGGCAGGACCTGAGCTAATCAGAGGAGTCCGGCCCACGGAGACGACTCCCGGGGGCTCCATCCGGCTTGTGCCGCACTCTAGTGAAGTGGAAGAGATCGTGGAGCTCCAGCAGCAACATCACAAACCCATCCGGGAACCAATATGGCCACCATTACAACCCCTCCCCCTGCCAACGACAGAGCGGGTGCGGATTGCTTTTCTGGCCTCCAGACTGAACAAAGATGCACAAAATGTATTAAGAGGTATCCACCTCCTAAATGTTGGCGCCTCTTCCTTCTGCGTAATGCTGCTAATGACGAGCTGTGTGAAATCTGATTAATACACACATTTGGTAGATTGGCTGCAGACTGTCGGATGGGAGGACTCGCTCATCATAGAGCTGTACGGTCCCAGCCCGCTGATCCCACCCGAAAACCAGGGGGAAACCAGAGCACAATATGTGACCGCTCCCCATGATGTAAAGCAGACTGCGTCCAGAGGTGAACGCCAAGACGTGGAACGACCCCTTTACAGATGAAGTCCAGATGTCCAGTGCGGGAGTAATATAGGGACAGCAGACACATGGCTATATAAAGGGAGGACTGAGATATTTACATATGTGGTTCACAAACTATACAAGCAGCCATAGCAAGAACCAAGTGACAAAGAGGTGGCAACTATAGACCCAGAGGCCAAGCGCGCCACAGACAAAGGGCGGCCCAGACGCCGAGCGCGCCACAGACAGAAGTGGCGGCCCAGAGGCCGAGCGCGCCACAGACAGAAGTGGCGGCCCAGAGGCCGAGCGCGCCACAGCCAAGTGGCGGCCCAGAGGCCGAGCGCGCCACAGCCAAGTGGCGGCCCAGAGGCCGAGCGCGCCACAGCCAAGTGGCGGCCCAGAGGCCGAGCGCGCCACAGCCAAGTGGCGGCCCAGAGGCCGAGCGCGCCACAGCCAAGAGGCGGCCCAGAGGCCGAGCGCGCCACAGCCAAGAGGCGACCCAGAGGCCGAGCGCGCCACAGACAAGTGGCGACCCAGAGGCCGAGCGCGCCACAGGCAAAGGGCGACCCAGAGGCCGAGCGCGCCACAGGCAAAGGGCGACCCAGAGGCCGAGCGCGCCACAGGCAAAGGGCGACCCAGAGGCCGAGCGCGCCACAGGCAAAGGGCGACCCAGAGGCCGAGCGCGCCACAGGCAAAGGGCGACCCAGAGGCCGAGCGCGCCATAGGCAAAGGGCGACCCAGAGGCCGAGCGCGCCACAGGCAAAGGGCGACCCAGAGGCCGAGCGCGCCACAGGCAAAGGGCGACCCAGAGGCCGAGCGCGCCACAGGCAAAGGGCGACCCAGAGGCCGAGCGCGCCACAGGCAAAGGGCGACCCAGAGGCCGAGCGCGCCACAGGCAAAGGGCGACCCAGAGGCCGAGCGCGCCGCAGGCAAAGGGCGACCCAGAGGCCGAGCGCGCCGCAGGCAAAGGGCGACCCAGAGGCCGAGCGCGCCACAGGCAAAGGGCGACCCAGAGGCCGAGCGCGCCACAGGCAAAGGGCGACCCAGAGGCCGAGCGCGCCACAGGCAAAGGGCGACCCAGAGGCCGAGCGCGCCACAGGCAAAGGGCGACCCAGAGGCCGAGCGCGCCACAGGCAAAGGGCGACCCAGAGGCCGAGCGCGCCACAGGCAAAGGGCGACCCAGAGGCCGAGCGCGCCACAGGCAAAGGGCGACCCAGAGGCCGAGCGCGCCACAGGCAAAGGGCGACCCAGAGGCCGAGCGCGCCACAGGCAAAGGGCGACCCAGAGGCCGAGCGCGCCACAGGCAAAGGGCGACCCAGAGGCCGAGCGCGCCACAGGCAAAGGGCGACCCAGAGGCCGAGCGCGCCACAGGCAAAGGGCGACCCAGAGGCCGAGCGCGCCACAGGCAAAGGGCGACCCAGAGGCCGAGCGCGCCACAGGCAAAGGGCGACCCAGAGGCCGAGCGCGCCACAGGCAAAGGGCGACCCAGAGGCCGAGCGCGCCACAGGCAAAGGGCGACCCAGAGGCCGAGCGCGCCACAGGCAAAGGGCGACCCAGAGGCCGAGCGCGCCACAGGCAAAGGGCGACCCAGAGGCCGAGCGCGCCACAGGCAAAGGGCGACCCAGAGGCCGAGCGCGCCACAGGCAAAGGGCGACCCAGAGGCCGAGCGCGCCACAGGCAAAGGGCGACCCAGAGGCCGAGCGCGCCACAGGCAAAGGGCGACCCAGAGGCCGAGCGCGCCACAGGCAAAGGGCGACCCAGAGGCCGAGCGCGCCACAGGCAAAGGGCGACCCAGAGGCCGAGCGCGCCACAGGCAAAGGGCGACCCAGAGGCCGAGCGCGCCACAGGCAAAGGGCGACCCAGAGGCCGAGCGCGCCACAGGCAAAGGGCGACCCAGAGGCCGAGCGCGCCATAGGCAAAGGGCGACCCAGAGGCCGAGCGCGCCACAGGCAAAGGGCGACCCAGAGGCCGAGCGCGCCACAGGCAAAGGGCGACCCAGAGGCCGAGCGCGCCATAGGCAAAGGGCGACCCAGAGGCCGAGCGCGCCACAGGCAAAGGGCGACCCAGAGGCCGAGCGCACCACAGGCAAAGGGCGACCCAGAGGCCGAGCGTACCACAGACACAAAGGGCGAGCGCGCCACAGGCACAAAGGGCGAGCCAGAGGGCGAGCGGGCCACAGGCACAAAGGGCGAGCCAGAGGGCGAGCAGGTCACAGTCACAAAGGGTGAGCCAGAGCGTGAGCGCGCCACAGACACAAAGGGCGACCCAGAGGCCGAGTAACCAATAGGAGATACAGAAGTGTGCCAAAAAATTGCATCACATGCTCCCCTCAGTGCTTGATTCTGAAAACAGCAAAAAATTTAAAAAAAAAAAAAAACCTTCTGTTAACTGCTGTAAAGGTTTTTTTTAAATAAATGTAACCATTCATGGAGGTTTTCAGCACCAAAAACTGAAGCGGAGCATGTGAGGCAATATTTCTGCGCTCCTCTGTAGATACAGAAGATACTGGTCAGAACGGTTTTAGATCAAACTACCTCTCACCTCCAGGTAAAGCGACTGCATAAGACTTAAAAAAGAAATATGGCTGCTTTTTTCAAAAAAACTATTTATCAACAGACCACGTTATGTGATGCGGTCCTGCCCCATTTTCCTGAATGACTATGAACTGCAGTACCAGGCAAGGCCCATGGACTTTCCACAACAAACAGCAGGGAGATTGTGGGGGTACAGCTACTATTAACTATTAACTAGTCTGTCTAGGGACAGTAGCAATTAAAGGGAATGTTCAGGGGGCAGTTAAAAATAGCATTGGCATCATTGAGGCGAGTGATTGGCCATAGCAGTCACGCCCTGAAAGTGGGAGGCGGCTAGAGGGGACCGTTGCAGCGGTGAAATGGAGCACCTGGACATGGGGAAGGCCAGGAGAAGTTACTTTGTTACTTTAATGCCAGACATGGACCAACTGTTAGAGACTGGAGCATTCTGATGGCAGAGAAGGGGCACTAAAGTTCATTAAGTCTTAACAAGCGGGTTCCTCTGTTACAAATTTAAAAATAGGTGGGAAACCTCCAAGCTGGACGGGATTAGTAAAGTACCAGATGACCTGCCGCTGTCTTGTGCCGAAGCATTGACAACGGTAACATTTATGGTTCCTCCTACCTTTTAAAGAGACCCAGTAATGCTTCCACTTCCTGCGGGTGGCGGATTCCACCTTCTTATTTTTCTTGTGCACCAGGAAGTTTTTGACGGCCAGCGCCCCAGCTTTGCGCACAGTTCCTTGGGCCGCGGTCCGGAGGATGTCAGACTGGCCGGGGGAGCTTAAGGTGCCGCTGCTTTGTTCGTCACTCAGTGCTGAATTGGCCTCCTCCAAGTTCTCCCTGCTGGAGCTGCTCATCTCCAGCTCTCGGCGGAAGTTCTCGTAGACCCCCTGGCGGAGGACATCTCCTGAGCTGCTGCCGCTGTCGCTTCCGATGAAGGCTCGGCTTGCGGTAGGCGAGTAACTGGATGCGGTGGCATTCGAACGTCTTGACGTAAAGTCCGTGTCGGTAGTGGCTGCATCGATGCCGCTGTCTGTAAACTCACTTCCTTCACCGCCGGTGTTGACATCCTACAAAATGCAACAAATGGTAGACATCAAGGTTATGTTATGTGGCCCTCAAACAGGAAAGAGTCGGGAAGAAACTGTTCAAGTTTGCAAGGATTTCAGTCCAAAATTAAAATATCTGGTCTATCGAATTGGCAACAAAAAAGTCAAGTACTCGTCCACTTTGGACCGTCTCTTTTTCAGCTAAATAAGCTGATCAGGTTGTATTCCATAACTAGAATACCACAATGAAAATCTGGTGTTAAAGGGGTTGTCCAGTTGTAAAACTACTGATGAGCTAGTCTTCGGATAGGTCCTCAATAGCAGATCAGCGAGGCTCTGTCATCCAGGGTCTCCTGCCAATTAACTTTTCACTGGGCAGGTGTACTCTCACATTGAGCCGATTTCGGCAGGAACCAGACAGCTCTGTTCCTACTGCAGTGGCCAGACTTGGTCTTGCAGGCTACATTTCCATTCATTTCAATGAGAACTTGGCCTGCAATACCAAGCCTTGCCACTGCAATAAGAGCGGAGCTATCCACTTCCTGCAGAAATCAGCTCAGTGCATTAGCACACTGGCCCAGTGAACAGTTAATTGGCAGGGGTCCCGGTTGATGGCCATCTGATGATCTACTATAGATGATCTGTCCTGAGTATAGGCAATCAATAGTTTACAACTGGACAACCTCTTTAGGAATTTCCCCTGCAGCACCTTCCCAGGCAAAATGAAGCATTACATGATGGCCGAAGAAGTAGAGAAAGACACGCCCTTTGTGGAGACACCGTACGTTAACCAGGAATGCCTTAAAAGATCTGGACCTCGCTCGGTTCAGGACCCTCATTTCTTAACCAGAAGTAACGAGCGCTTACAAAAACTCACCTCTCCTTCTGGAGGACCTGTCCTGTCTTACATTACATGGGCAACCCACTGTTTCCAAAGGGAATTGTGTAATGCTTAGTTTCCCCTGTGGCGGCGCTGTAGGGAAACTGAAATCTTCAACTGGCCATAGATAGGAGGTAATGATCACCCAAAATAGCCGATTTGGGCCATTTCGAGTGCCCACTGTTTGAAAAAGTATTGCAAATAATCATTTGTCACAGACTACGGCAGATTATAGTCCACCAGACTGATTCGTGTTGAAAAATTGTAGCTGACTGACTGAAATAGGAAGTGTGTGGCAGGATCTGCCGGAAGCACGGCCATGGAAAATGGTGGCCCGATGGATGGAAAAAGCAGGCACGTTTTTCTAACCAAGGACAACCTCTTCACTGTACGGCCAGCAGTAAAAGGGTCTTCTGACTACCCCAAAGATTGGAGGAAGTGGAAGATCACAATGTGGATAAATACATACATTAAAAAAATTATATCTCATAGAATGGTAGATTTGGAGGGGACCTCCGGGGTCATCGGGTCCGACCCCCTGCTCAGTGCAGGATCACTAAATCATACCAGACAGATGTCTGTCTAGCCTCTGAACACTTCCACTGAAGGAGAACTCACCACCTCCCTTGGCAACCTGTTCCACGCATTGATCACCCTCACTGTCTAATATCTAATCTGTATCTCCTCCCTTTTAGTTTCATCCCATTGCTTCTAGTCTTTCCTTGTGCAGATGAGAATAGGGCTGATCCCTCTGCACTGTGACAGCCCTTCAGATATTTGTAGACAGCTATTAAGTCTCCTCTCAGCCTTCTCTTCTGCTAAACATTCCCAGATCCTTTAACCGTTCCTCATAGGACATGATTTGCAGACCGCTCACCATCTTGGTATCTCTTCTCTGAACCTGTTCCAGTTTTTTTATGTCTTTTTTAAAGCGGGATGCCCAGAACTGGACCCAGTATTCCAGATGAGGTCTGACTAAGGAAGAGTAGAGGGGGATAATGACCTCACATGATCTAGACTCTATGCTTCTCTTAATACATCCCACAATTGTGTTTGCCTTTTTGGCTGCTGCATCACATTGTTGACTCATGTTCAGTCTATGATCTATTAGTATACCCAAGCCTTTTTCACATGTGCTGCTTAGCCCAATTCCTCCCATTCTGTATGTGCTTTTTTCATTTTTCTTGCCCAGATGTAGGACTTTGCATTTCTCCTTGTTAAATACCATTCTGTAAGTCGCCTCCCACAAGCTTTTCTAGATCTTTCTGAATCCTCTCTCTCTCTCTTCCCTAGTGTTAGCTCTCCCTCCTAGCTTTGTGTCGTCGGCAAATTTGATCAGTTTCCCATCAATTCCCCCCTACAGATCATTTATAAATAAATATCGGCTGCAGTGGTGACGCGAGTTGTTTACATGCATGACCACAGCAGCCGATGGACGGCCGGCAACGACGTCATCCGTGACATTCCGTAAACCTGCATTAGGGCTTCTATATTAGTAGCCAACGTGACAGGTTTGCGGGACGTCACCAATCAGATGTGGCGTCAGACTGCCAAAGTGGTGGTCTGGCAGCACGGGGAGTATATTACTTTTATATATATTTTTCGGCACGGGGACTCAAAACTATATAAAAGTAATAACTCTGAAAACCGCTTTAATGTTTCCCAAAAAGACTAAGTGAAAACGTTCATATTTTTCCCGTACAGATAATAAATAATTCTTACTCCTACTGATTATGCAAAAAGTACAGAAAACGTAAGTCTGAGGTAATGGGTGAATGACAGGCATCATCTCGTGGCCTCCGGTGCTTTAGTCAGTGCCAGCCCCCTGCGGTGAACATGGCGCCTTGGCAGCGAAAGCATCATTGTTACATTGTGTATTTAATTATTCACTAAATGCAGATGGGGAATAGAGAGCGTGGCAGCGTTGTGATGCCCGCGGCAACATCTGCATCCCGAGACTCGTCCCAGTAAGTGCCAATTCCACAACACCGACACCAATGCAGTAAATAAGGTTCTCTTCTGAATATACCGCCATCATATTCCATAAACCGAGCGGCACGGATATTTACAGGACGCGTTTCATATGAAAAACCTCCTACAGTTGTTAAATAAGGTATCCCATAAGAACGGCCCATTTATCGTCGCCCGAGCCTCCTGCTTATAACTCCCCCAGCGCAGTCGGATACCGGCGCCCCGCTAGCAGGCAAATAAACTCACGCGGTAATTAAAACGATTTGTTAAATGGAACCTCCAGCCGTTAATGTGTTCTATAGAAGCCGCTACCTTTAATTAAATCTGACTAACCGATTGTATGATCTTATAGGGATTGTACCAACAGTGCGAGTTATTCCCGTCCGCAGGATATCCACAGGATGGGGGATAACTTGCTGATCGGTGACCCCGCCCCCCGCAAGCTACAGAATGGGACTCCTTTGTCCGCTGTCCTGTCACTGTGCGGTCGCTTCTCCCCCCCGCAGTGGCATCCTTTTGATTGGATTGCTGGCCACATATGGACAGTCCATTCATTTCAATGGGGCTGCTGGGTAAAAGCTGAATGAGCGCCGCTCTGGTACTCGGCCGTCCCATTGAGAGTGAATGCAGCACTGGTGCGCTTGCGCGACCAGCACTCCCACTCATTCTTCGCCCGATTGCAGGGGTCACAGTAACCCCACAGTGACGAGGACGGGGACACTGGAATCCGCTTCTCAACATCAACGGGGGTCTCAACGGTGAACAATTACTACCTGTTAGAAGGGTCCCATCACAATAAGCAAATCACAAAGTGTTCAGCTGTAATCTGTGGGGAAACATGGGAGGAAGTGTTCAATTTCCCTACAGCGCCTCCACAGGCAAAAATTAGGATTACACAGAGCCAATTCGTATTTGCATTTCTGTGTAATGCAGGATAACTCGGGTCCTCTGGCATGAAAGATGCTCTTTAATACAGCTCTCCACTCTAGCCAAGAGAGGGGGATCCTGAACAGAGGACCCCACCCCTTCCATTAAATGGATGCGTCATTAAAAAATTACCTATTAAAAACACATTTTTCGATTTTTTTTTTACAACAATTTTCAATGTCACAATCTCTAGTTAAAAAAAAAAAAAATCCTGAAATCCTGCAGTTCTCACACTGACCAAAATAGTCTGACACCTCCGGATCTCTAGAGGAAACTTCTCAGCGGTCATCTCATTATCATCACAGGCAGGATTACACTGAGATGTAACAACTTTATATAAATAAGGGAGATGGAATAAATCCTCCACAGCGCCACCTATTGAAAGGCAGCATTCCTTCAAGTCAAAGTCAGACTTTTTATACAAGCCTTGTTACAATGACTGGGAATTAAAAGCAAAGCCAGACCCCATGTACATACAGCTGTTTCCGGGTTCTTGCCCTTCATCAGTGTACAGTAGGAGTCTGGCTTTCTCCCTAAGGAGAAAAGAGCGTTTTGAACTTTATGTAAAAAACACAGGATCCACCATTCACAATACGTGATGGTTACAGCTCACCTCCTCCCCCTTCCTTGCACACTGACCACAAAGCCTAATAGTCAGACACTTACTGTTCTGTAGGGGAAACTTCCCAGCCATCTCATTATTATTATAGGCAGGATTACACTGAGAAGTGTAATATATAGATGACACAAATCCCACCATTCACAATAGGTGATGTCACAGCTCACCTCCTCTCCCTGCCTGCACATAGTCCCACAACACTCTCCCACAGAAGAGATAC
This sequence comes from Eleutherodactylus coqui, assembly GCA_035609135.1. Classification (NCBI taxonomy): domain Eukaryota; kingdom Metazoa; phylum Chordata; class Amphibia; order Anura; family Eleutherodactylidae; genus Eleutherodactylus; species Eleutherodactylus coqui. The sequence continues at coordinate 9,640,320 of CM069408.1, forward strand.
TTTCTATGCATTGTGTCTGTGGTTCACGAGGCTGCTGTAAGGCATCTGTACACGCCGTTAGCAGCTCAGACAAGATAGCTTCCCCAATGCCATGTGCAAACCATCCCCATCCCTGCACAGGTCACTGAGCATGCCCACAACACTCTCCCATACAGGTCATGTGTCCGCTCCTGCCCACTGTGAAAATAACCCATGAGGCTGCTGTAAAGTCCAATCACAAAACAGTTCATAGCCATGTTTTTGGGAGATGGAGACCATCCGGTGTGTGCGGTGCCGCCACGTCTAGGGAGACCTCTAAACTGACAGAATGTGGACAAGGAAGCCATCGAACACCTAGTCTGCCCTCGCTCAGGGGGTCCTACAGGTCATTGAAACATCCATTAGAACCTTCTGTAGGGAACGGCACGTGAAGGGTTACCATGAACGAGCGGCTGCACACATCACAGCAGTGACTGCACAGCGGCGCCTGCGATGGGGCTCGGAGCGACGGACTGTAAGTGAGTGGAAGCAAGTGTTGTGGACAGATCAATCACAGGACACCATCTTCCCATCGGATGTAGTCACTTGGGTGTGGCGGTTGCCTGTAGAGCGGTTTCAACGTGACGGCATCGTCCCAACATTGAGGTTCGGAGGAGGCTCCGTTATGTTGTGGGGGTGTTTCTGCTGGGAAGGACGAGGACCGTTGGTTATAGTGAAGTCAGCCCTCAAAACCAATGGGTACAGAGACATCCCGGACAATGTGGCATCACCTCCCCTGTGGTAACACTATGTTACAACTCCATGTCTCCACCAACATGACCGAGCGCCATGTCATACGGTATGCAGGTGGAGGAGCAGAACGTTTACAATCTTCATTGCCAGTCCAAAGTCTGAATCTCAATCCCATTGAGCGCCTTGGGACAAACATGACCGCCGTATCCGTGTACCTTAACAAAGCATCACTATCTGAAGCTCCTCGAGGAATGGAGGCAAATCCTTCCACACATCCATGGGAATTTGGTGGAAGGCGGCCGTGGGGGGGGGGGGGGGTCGTAGTCATGGAGGCCAAAGGTGGCCCAACACTGGATGGGAAAGGGTGAGTGAAAGTCGAATGTCATCACCTTCTTTGTGTGTCCCAGTATATATATATATATATATATATATATATATATATCATACTCCAGCAAACTGCTGCTACAGATGGGCATTAAACCGTTCGTCTTCAGTAAACATTCCCTTATAAGTTCTATAAGGTGTTAAAAGTACATCAGAACGTATTTTAAAGGGGTTTTCCTCACATCCACTCTGTCCTTCCTGATTGCTGCTGAGCAGGACATGTGACTGCTGCAGCCAATCACTGGCCACAGCAGTGACCTTCCATAACCAGTGATTGGCTGCAGCAGTCACATGTCCTGCTCAGCAGCAATCAGGAAGTGCAGAGTGGTGGTGGAGCCATTACAAGTTGGGGGAAAACCCCTTTAAGCCCGATCCTTCTTCAGAGTATCAACAGATGGGAGTTTTGTATAAACCAAGCACATTCCAGCAGCGTCACGCGTGTGGGACCTTACATAACATGTGCAGGAATCTACTTGTATAAAGGGCGAGATGACACCCTGTTCTTGGCGATACAACCCGAGGTTCGCCTATAGCAGGCATGTAGAACAGGTGAGCCGGAGCGCTCTCACACATCTTATACAATCTGCTTGGTTCATTTTCATTTCATTTTTTTGCAGCTATTAAACCTCCTGAAGTTCTATCAGATTAAGGAATGTCGGCGACCCGGGGGATTAACCCTTTAATTAAAATGTACATATTAAGGAGGATACTTTGTGCCAGACATGTTTTCTATATACATTTTCCACAGTTTGTCCCATTTTCCTCGTTCTCCGATGTGACCCGCGGACCGTAGGATGATGCGTAAATCCCCGCGAGTCGGATCTATTGGAGGGACAGGGGTTAAAGCCGTCCATAAGAGGTGTGATCAGCTAGAACAGTCGGAGTAATTACTGTCACTACTTAGAGATTCATCCCGATTGCACTTGCCTGCCGAGGCTCCTGAATTCTGGCCTCACAATTTCCATAATCCCTTTTTGAAGTTTCTAATCCTCTTCTTCTTCCCTGCAGTTTAACGTCTCCTGCGATTCCCGGTGGACTTCGCACAACGCTGCGTCCCGCGGACAACTTACCCCGGAGTAGTAACACGCCGTCCTTGTTGATGGTAACTATTCTGTGTTAATGGGGCCGACCTGAGCTACCTGCAAAACACACGCGGCTGAACAGTTCGCCGGCCGCGAGCTTGTAGGGGGCACAAGGCCGGTGGAGGCTGGGAGTGATTGCCCCCGGTAGGTCCGCCCGGCCAGATGATAGTCTTCCTTATCGCCTCCCCTTCCCTGATATTTTGAGGCGCCACCGTCAGCGCCCCCACAACACAATCACTTAGTTATGCTACTGTATTTAGGTTATGAATTTGGTTCTGGTGTCACCTTTATGTACTGTTTGGTTCTGGTATTGCATCTATGTTGATTGGTTCACACTGTTTATGTACGGAGCTTGGCTCTGGCACCGCATTTATATTATGAGCTTGGCTCTGGCACCGCATTTATATTATGAGCTTGGCTCTGGCACCGCATTTATATTATGAGCTTGGCTCTGGCACTGCATTTATATTATGAGCTTGGCTCTGGCACTGTATTTATATTATGAGCTTGGCTCTGTATTTATATTATGAGCTTGGCTCTGGCACTGTATACATTCACTGAGCCATTTTGGTGTGGATATGTTGCTATCTTGATGCTTTTTGTACAAGCAGAATACAAGCTGCCAATCAGGGAAGGGACACAAAAAATACGCATGGGGTGCAATGTAACCTAAAGCCAGCACCAAGTGGGGCAGATTTCATAAATCTACAATTAAAATACCCTTTTAGGAACTTGGCAGAGGAAAGGGTGCTTCCTCCCATCACCATCCGACACCTCCACCCACATTGGCTGGCTTCACACCAGCATTCCACAGTTCTGCTTTCACGCACGGGACCGGGAAAGCAAATTGCCTGATCCGACCCAACGAGACGGCTCCCACTGACTACAATGGGGTTCATCACACTGTCCTCATGCCCGCTGGCATTTTCTTTTTTTGTCTGGCAGCTTATGCCATAAGTGCACTGGAGTCTCCGAATGTCATAGATGTTCTGAAGTCCCAGCGGAAAAAAGGGAGTTCACCCGACGTTCAGCCGTATTCTCCGCCCGTGTATTTCAGGGCCCCGGTCCGTGGAGTTCTAGTCTAGGAGGCTGCATACAATCCGATGGTATATCAGGGGGGGATTACTGCAGGCCCCATTCCTGGAAGTATCATGGAAGAGAATAGGACATGCAACGTCTGTCCCCACCGACCGGACAGACATGTGCCCGTCCCCAGTCCAATATAAGTTGTGCCCGAGATTCTCATGTGGAACTCGCATACAACCGTCTGAATGCGACCCAATGTGCATGATAGAAGCCTGAGAGTTCAGTAATATGGGGTGATTACTGCCCCAATCATCACTGGAAACAGTAAACTTGGGCAATAGCAGTCCTGTGTGCCCGCTGCCGCTGACATGGCACTGAGCAACATATCGATCAACGGCTGCCTGCTTGCAGTAAGTGGAGGTGGGCGGGCAGACGGGGCGATCTCCAGCCCGCTCTGCCTCTACTCTTCGAAGGACTGTCGCTCCGGAGTGAAGGCACCGGCAGGAAAGCCCGTGGGGCGGCTGTAGAGCGCTTCTATGCCCGACAGCGGACCCGTGTTAAGGTACCTTACAGGGGCTGGAACAAGATCACACGTTATGTCCCATCAACAGGATAGGTGGGGTTCTCACCACAGACACCTCCACTGATCTGGAGACCGGGGGTCCCGAGCCCCCATCCTCCTCATCGTGAGAAGGCGACTGCATGGAGCGCCACGGTGTACCTTTGGGGTGCAGGGCAGCCCGCTGGTTTCACCTCCGGTGACATGAATAGGTTGCCATCCTGCTTGGTGCACTTCTTGGAGATTCTTCTTTGCTTCCTGAACTTTCTCCATCACTCACGCTTGCGGCTACTTCTAAGGCTTTCCGACATTACGAGTAATTGAAGGGGTTATCCAGTTGTAAACTACTGTTGGCCCATTTCCAGGATAGGTTGTGAATATACTGGTGGGGGGCGCTGCTGTGGGACCTCCGCTGATCAGCTGTTCTCTGGCCTGCTGCGCTTGTGCATCGAGCCAGTTTGTGCAGGAAACAGACAGCTCCGGTTTCACTGCAGTGGCCAAGCTTTTTATTGCAGACACTGAAGTGAGTGGGAACCTTGCTTGCAATACCAAGCTTGACCACTGCACAGAGAATGGAGCTGTCTGCTTCTTGCAGAAATCAGCTCAGTGCATAAGGCCCAGAGAACAGCTGTTTGGTGGGGGTCCTGGACAATGGACCCTCACCGATCTACTATTGATTACCTATACAGAGAAAGTCTTCAACACTTTACAACTGGACAATCCCTTTAACATGCATAGTCTCTCCTTATCGGCCTCTTTGTTGCCCTGAGTCTCATTCATCACACAGAGGATCAAATAGTCCTTCTAGATTAACATATGAAGGGAGAGGATTTAGGACAGTAAGGAACCGCGCTCTGTGCAGTAACTTGTAGATGGGGTGAGGGGGCAGGAGGGGCAGATGGGCCATAGGCACAATGGACAGGACACTGACCTCTATATCAAAGACTATTGAGGACATGTGATCTATGCAGGGAGGGGAGGAGGTGAGCTGTGACTATTGTGAATGATGGATCCTGTGTTATCTGTATATAGATGTTACCTCTCAGTGTAATCCTGCCTGTGATGATCATGAGACGACGGCTGAGAAGTTCTTTCTACAGAACAGGAAGTGTCAGACTTATTAGGCCTAGTGGTCGGTGTGAGAACTGCAGGATTTTAGGATTTTAGTTTAATTATAGATTGAAAATAAATTATATATTAACCCTTTAGCATCCCAGGACTTCTATGTATGTCCTAGTTAAGCGGGGTTAATAAGGCACAGACTCTGAAGCCCGGCCTGCACCATGTTCCCGTTCTCACGCACTCGCCGCCTCCAATGGGTAAATCTCAGCTCCGGCCACGGCGTAGCTCTACGGGTTTTATGTATTCTCAGAACCGGTCGTACTGGTTTAGTGAAGCCGAAGAGCCGCGATGGGATATTCTGAGGGCTTTTATCCTCCAAGACTCTCAAATGTCACAAATGTGTTCTTGATATTCCGGAAGTAGCAGCATTAACCCCTTGTGCCTCAGGGCTCATTCATACATTTGAGCGTGCAATACGTAGTGGACAGAACCGACTGGTCTCATACGGGTTCGTTCACGTGCGTTTTGTTTTGCACATGCATTTCAGTTGCACAAAACCCCTTGCAGCGTGTCCGGTCTTGGTGCGAACTCTAAACTTAAATTGGCCACTGAAATCAAGAAGGAGCATGCTTGCATGTTTTTTTTTGTTTTTTTTTGCGAAGACGCATGGCATAATGCGCAAAAAACTACAGTCAAATATGCACAGACATGCGCAAAAAAAGCAACAATAATTGCGTATGGGCTGCGGGTCGGATGTCTCCATTGACATCATTGGAGGCTGTCTGCGCAGATTCCGCGGCAAAATAGAGTATGCTGCGATTTTTCGTCCACTCACTGAATACGCAATTCGTATCCACAAATGTTAAGGATAAACCAACAACGCATGCCTTTTAATGCCAGTATTTTACCGTGGATCGTCCGCACGGATGGCAATTGCAAAATCCGCCCATGTAAGCCCGGCCTTATGGTGCTGTTAGGCACAGTGACAGGGAGTCGGTAGAGAGATCAGTTGGCATAGCGAGCGTCCAGCCAACAACTATCTAATGTGTGCGGCCAGTGTACCAGGCGCTAAACATCTGGGCGCCAGTAGATGTGAATCCGCAGGTCAGGATACAGTCGTACAGACAGAGGATCGGCGACTATTTACGCCTGTTGTAAAACATCCCAGAACTTCAGAAAACCGAAGACGAACTCCAGAAGCAGAGTATCGGGGAAACCACATGACAGAAGAGACTACGAGCTGCCCCCTATGGGGCTCCGTAATCACAACACCCAGAGGGGCTGTATGGACTTGTGTGACCGATCCATCTAGAAACATTTATCCGATGACACAAAACCAACTACAAGACCGTCCGCCGCCGGCCCTCTGCAGCCCCTCTCAACTACATCTCTGACTTAAAGCCTAGCTATCTATATAAGAAGAGAGTTAGGAGAAAGGATGTAGTTTCTGGCAGCCCCCCCAACAAGCCGGTGGGGGCCGCATCCTCCCTGCTAACCACCTTCCGAGGTGTGTGTGTGACCGCGGGGCGCGGCGCTACCGGCACAGCAGATCTTCATTTCCTGACAATGTGCAAAAACAGCAGAAATGAAGCCTACAAGCTTCACCTGAACAGCAGCGCAGAGCTGCCCGTAGGTCCTCACTGGCCCACCTAGTTTCCTCACCGGCCCACCTAGTTTCCTCACCAGCCCACCTGCTGTCCTCGCCGGCCCACCTGGCTTCCGCGCCGCCCCGCAGGTCCTCGCCGGCCCACCTGGCTTCCTCGCCGCCCCGCAGGTCCTCGCCGGCCCACCTGGCTTCCTCGCCGCCCCGCAGGTCCTCGCCGGCCCACCTGGCTTCCTCGCCGCCCCGCAGGTCCTCGCCGGCCCACCTGGCTTCCTCGCCGCCCCGCAGGTCCTCGCCGGCCCACCTGGCTTCCTCGCCGCCCCGCAGGTCCTCGCCGGCCCACCTGGCTTCCTCGCCGCCCCGCAGGTCCTCGCCGGCCCACCTGGCTTCCTCGCCGCCCCGCAGGTCCTCGCCGGCCCACCTGGCTTCCCTGCCGGCCCACCTGGCTTCCCTGCCGGCCCACCTGGCTTCCCTGCCGGCCCACCTGGCTTCCCTGCCGGCCCACCTGGCTTCCCTGCCGGCCCACCTGGCTTCCCTGCCGGCCCCACCTGGCTTCCCTGCCGCCCAACCTGGCTTCCCTGCCGCCCAACCTGGCTTCCCTGCCGCCCAACCTGGCTTCCTCGCCGCCCAACCTGGCTTCCTCGCCGCCCAACCTGGCTTCCTCGCCGCCCCACCGGTCCTCGCCGCCCCCCCTGGTTTTCATCCTTGTCAGTCCCTTATGCAGTGTAAAGTCTGACCGGGACGAATCCAGCTCCGGAGTCATATTAACCTAACGCCAAACCTCCTCCAGTCGCTCTATACATTCCGGTCGGACAGTCACCTGATTCTGTGCCGGCTGACTACCAACATGGCTGCCAATGCAGCTCTCAAAGGGGTTATCACCCAGCTTTCCAGGATTCCTGAGAGGTAAACCCGCCTCACCATGAAGTCACACACAGTACATGAACATGCCGCTTACCACAAGCAGAGAATTTACAGTCTGCATGAATATCCGTCACCGCGCCATTATACTGTATTACAGGACATGATACGATGGAGCGGGCTCACTGTCCGTGCGCACAGAGGTCAGGTGAAGGCGACGGGTCACAGGCACAATACTAGTAAATATTTGCTTGTTGGCGCCATTCAACCGCTGACGTGGTGCGTAGTAATCTAAAGCCTTTGTACACATTTATAAATACTGGCGCACACCGATTGGGGGCGCTCCAGGTCTTTACGGGGACCCCTATGCCCCGCTGCCCAATAATAATATTGTACAAGTTATGCATTAAAGTTGTCCGTTCACATCAAACTACAGCTGTGACTGCGGGATTATTCACCAACCGATGGGCCACGTGGGGGGGTGGGGGGCAAAGGAAATCGCACGACTTATTTTCTTTCCCATCACAGTCAATAGGACATGCAGCGTCCAGCGCCCCCACAGGTCAGACGGCAGACGGACAGGCCAATTGCGGGATTATTCACCAACCGATGGGCCACGTGGGGGGGGGGGGGGGCAAAGGAAATCGCACGACTTATTTTCTTTCCCATCACAGTCAAGAATAGGACATGCAGCGTCCAGCGCCCCCACAGGTCAGACGGCAGACGGACAGGCCAATGCTTGTGAGCGAATGTCTAGAGTCGCAGCGGATTGCACACCCGATGGAAAGGCCAATGCTTGTACACGACCGTTTGGTAGAATACCGCAGGCCGTACAAACGGGCGACGATCGGCCGTCTAGCAAACGCCCATCTGATGGCGGGCAACAATCTGTACAGTCTGAAAAATAATCATTAACCCCTTTGTGTCTCAGGGCATAAACGTACGCCTTCCTGGGCAGCAGTTCCATCCGCAGGACGAACACTTACGCCCTAAAGATGGACCGGGCTCAGACGCTCAGCCCACTGATCCCTGCTGTTAACCCCTTACATGCCTGATCAATGTTGAACGTGGCATGTAAAAGCGGTTCACGGAGGAAAGGAGCTCCCTCTATGACATCATTGGACCACCACCACTATGTAATGGTGGAAGGCCAATGGATTGCCATGGTAACTGGACACCAGATAATAATGTACGGGTCTGTCATGGCCTATGATCACTATTATTAGCGATAATAAACTGCAGTACAGAAGTGCTGCGATGTATTATCATAGCATCACAAGTTTCCCAATTGGACATTAAAAAAATAGTAATAAAAAAAAAATGTGGTGCATTTTCTACGCTTTACTTAAAAATATTTTTTTTTAAATCCACGTTTGGTAACGTCACATCCGTAATGGGCTAAAATGGGCATAGCGGGCAAAAATACTTATTAATTCACCTACCAAAAAAAGCCATATTAATCCCAAAATGGTAATAAAAGTTACAGCTCATCACGCAAAAAACAGGCCCACACCGCGCTCCAGCGGCGGAAATACAAAGTTATGGAGATCCGAACTCATCATAATATATAGGTGTTAAATACACACAAAAAGAAAAAAAACAACTTTCAGGTGGATAGATATAGATATATATATATATTCATTCACACCCACAAAGGGTTTTTTTTTTTTAAATTGTGTAAAAGTGGGAACCTAAAGTAAATATGTAATATTGGATTTTTGACCCGCAGAGGAAGTTTATCACGCAACTTATACTGAATAATAAATGCCGTAAAAAACAAAGGGCCCCACAAAAAGAATATTTTAAATTATACATTATATGTTCCCAAAAATGGCCTCAAAAACTGCAGCTCGCCACGCAAAAAACATTTATCATGCTGCCGCGTCGACTTGAAAATAAAAAAGTTACGGTTTTCAAGAAGTGGAGAGGAAAATCCCCCAAAATTGTCACGTCCTTACTTCAAAAGTAGGCCACGTCACGAAGGGGTTAACAGCGATCTATCTCTCTCCCGGTGAACAGAAAGGACTTGCTGCTGAGAGCAATGAAAGTGAATGGTGGAAGGAGGATCGCTCATCTCCAAGTAGAGTCTAACTGGCCTTTCACAGGCAAATCAAACGAGCGCCGATTGTGAAGAGCAGCGCTCATTTAATGCCGACATTGGCTTGTGTATAAGGGCCCGAACAACCAATGTCACAAACGCGCAGCGCCTACAACTGGCAGTCAGTCAGCAAGGTCCATGACAACCCTGGGGCAGGTCAGGATGCCTCAGCAGCGCCCCCTCAGGCTTCGGGCCTACAAGCGTTTGTACGTCATCATGGAAGATATAGGAAAGAAACGAACATTAAAGAATCTTAACAGTAGAAAACGGAGATCAGAGGAAGCGTTTACAGAGAACATCGCCGGAGCGCCATCATCAGAGATCAGACGAAGCTGAAGAAACCCTAAACCAATTAAGACGCGTGTAAATCCCGCCGGGGTCCTGAGAGCCGCAAGAAGACAGTCTGCTAACAAACAGGATTACATGGGAGCACTCAGCCCAGATTAGCGGGAGGAGACCCCTCAAGCGGGGCACCAAGTGGGCCCTCAGGATTAACCATCGAAGAAAAACCTTTGACCCCTTGTTGGAAGGTCACATCAAGGTCAGAATAATTTTAAAAAATTATAATTTCCTCTTGTCACAATTTGGACCAGACAAGACATTAGAGGGCTGTGCAGGATGCTGGCCCATACTTAGCATACGTCATCAGTATCAGCTGTTTGAAGGGGCCACAGCATTCGGGTTAGTGCTGCATCCTTTTCAATGTATACCAGGCACAGTACCATCACTGTGTACATACATTACTGCTCCTGAGTTACATTCTGTATTATACCCCAGAGCTGCGCTCACTATTCTGCTGGTGAAGTCACTGTGTACATACATTACGTATCCTGTACGGCTCCTGGGTTACATCCTGTATTGCTCCTGAGTTACATCCTGTATTATACCCCAGAGCTGCGCTCACTATTCTGCTGGTGGAGTCACTATGTACATACATTACTTATCCTGTACCGATCCTGAGTTACATCCTGTATTATACTGCAGAGCTGCACTCACTATTCTGCTGGTGGAGTCACTGTATACGGTATATACATTACTTATCCTGTACTGACCCTGAGTTACATGCTGTATTATACTCCAGAGCTGCACTCACTATTCTGCTGGTGGAGTCACTATGTACATACATTACTTATCCTGTACTGCTCCTGAGTTACATCCTGTATTATACCCCAGAGCTGCACTCACTATTCTGCTGGTGGGGTCACTGTGTACATACATTACTTATCCTGTACTGACCCTGAGTTACATCCTGTATTATACCCCAGAGCTGCACTCACTATTCTGCTGGTGGGGTCACTGTGTACATACATTACTTATCCTGTACTGACCCTGAGTTACATCCTGTATTATACCCCAGAGCTGCACTCACTATTCTGCTGGTGGGGTCACTGTGTACATACATTACTTATCCTGTACTGCTCCTGAGTTACATCCTGTATTATACCCCAGAGCTGCACTCACTATTCTGCTGGTGGAGTCACTGTGTACATACATTACTTATCCTGTACTGCTCCTGAGTTACATCCTGTATTATACTCCAGAGCTGCACTCACTATTCTGCTGGTGGAGTCAGTTTTGCAACTCTGTCTGGGCCGGGCCATCTGCCGCTCGGTTCTCTTCAGCCCCTCCCCCTTGTCTAATGACCAGAGCAGTAGATGCCAAATCATTAAACAAGGGGAGGGGCCAAAAAGGACAAAGCAGCAGACAGCCTGGACTAGAATGAGCTGCAAAGCCGCCCACTGGATGAACGGTAACCGATTTATTGTAACAAGTCCAACAACCGTCCATTCAGAGACACAGGGGGTACGATCCTGCCGATCCGGCATATGATAATCTACTACTGGCAGTGATTTACAGACTCCAGCTCTTACCTGAGTAGTTTTCGCCCGGCGTCCATGCATGCTGTTACTGTGACTGAGCTTTAAGTTTGTAGCACCTTCGGAAAGACAGTGAGACTTTCTACAGGGGAGGGTGTTATAGTTAATGTAGGACAGCGTCTCATTGGCCGAAGCAGGCGACGTTTTGTATTGGACAGTTTCCGGCGAATGAGACACCAAATTTCGACAGTAGATCATGAACTTATTCCTGGGGACGCCATTGATGGTGGCCAGCTGGCTCTTCTGTGGGTACAAGTCTGATAAAGAGTTGGCACGTTGGGAAGAGTCCAGCTGTGTGGGAGAGTCTCCCGTGTCGATTCGAATGGTTTCTTCGCAGTCCTTCTCTTCGTTGGAACATAAGATTTCCTCAGTGCTGGTTAAGTGTTCTTGGCTCAGGTCCGAGAGTGAAAATTCTAGGCTGTCCTCCCTCCATATATCGGCGGATTTGGAGCGTTTCTTCTTAAAACTGGCAGTATCCAAGAGGTTGGGCCCATTGGTCAAATAAAGCTGAGAACGCCCATTTCCGTCAGGGTAGTAGGCAGACTCCTCCCCGTAGACTCTCCCCTCTTCAGAGTCCTGCATACTCTGTTCGGACGCGGCTGTGAGGACTGTGCTGCTGTTCAGACTGGGAGTGACCGAAGAATCAGTATGATAGGACACGGGTCTCATGCCCATGTCTGCCCATCCTCGGCTATCGTAGTCATCGAGGGTGCCATCCTGAGAGTAGGGTTCCATGCCATTTTCTGCAAGCGACTGTGGGATGCTTGGCGTGCTGCTTGACCTGTTGCTAACCTCTGAATTACGGTGCACCGGTTTCCCAGAAGAAGCATGTCTGGTGCGGCGAGCGGCTTTGTTGGAGATGCGGAGTGAGCGGGAGGTGTGCTTGCGGCCCAGGCTTGGGTGCTCCTTACCGTACAAAGCTTGCTCTACATTTTGGCTTTCCGCGTTTCCCATGTTTTCACCGTCTGAAAGCAATAAAGAGATAATTACTTGTAAATAACCAAACTTTAGGGATGGGGGTGGAGCTAAACAGAAAACAACAATGGCCTTTAAGGAGTTTTCCAACACTGCAGTAAAAAGTGGCTTTGGGGAGAAAAATAAAACTAAAGGCACGTTCACCCCCGCGCCCAAAGGTCAGGTCTGTTTCTGTTGTTCAGCACTGTCCTCGGAGCCAAATACCGAAATATGGAGCTACTAGCACGCTACGAAGGACGCTGAACGGACCTCACTGACTAATGGAGTCCATCCGACTTCCGGCATGCCAACTATTTCGTCTGGGACTTTACGCCGGATCTGCGCCCAAGGCTGCGAACAGAACCTGCGATGCAGCGGTGAACCTGGCCTTAAGGCACGCTCACTGGTTGGATGTGTTCAGTCCATCTCGGTCGCTCTGGGGTCCGCCACTCCAAAGTTGCTGGACCGGTCACGGGCCGTTCACAGCAGAAACAGGCTAAGCTTGTGATTGGCTGAAAGGTCACATGCCCAACTTCCTAGTTCTGCGGGGAGCAGAGCAACTGAGATGGACCCAAAAGACATCCGACTGGTAAGTATGGACTCCGTTTGTTGCTTTGTGCCCTCACAGACACTATTTTCTGAGTTTTGAGAAACACCATTAAAAGGGGTTGTGCCAAAATATAAAGTTATTCCCTACATACAGAGAAGGGGATCCGTTTATGACCGGAGGCAATCCTTAGGTTTCCTGTATGAATGGAGGTCCCACATGCTCCATCCCTATATTCATCTCAGTAGGACTGCCAGTAAGTGCCTAGTACAAGTCCTTAGCCACCTTCAGCATAACCACTGAAATACACGGAGCTGCGGCACACATGTATAACCTCCGTGCCACTCATGAAGGGACTTCAATCCTCGGAGGGTCTCAGAAGCTGGTTCTCCATTGAGCATGTTACCCCCCTACTGGATGGATAGGGGATAACTTTATATCTTGGTACGACCCCTTAGTACGATCTAAGATCGCTTCATTGTCACCTTTTGATTTGAACTAACAGTAAAAAGTCAACACAGAAGTGGAATACTAAAACATAGTTTGCACATTTTCAAGGGATTGTCCAGTTGTAAACTACTGTCTATCCTCATCGATGGGCCATCAGTAGTAGATTGGCAGGATGCCCGCCGATCAGCTGTTCTCTGCCCGAGTGCTTTGTGCACTGAACCAATATTTGCAGGATGTAGACAGCTCCGTTCCCACTGCGATGGCCAGTTTGGTACTGCAGGCCAAGTACTCACTTACTTCAATGGGACATTAGTCTGCAATACCAAGCCTGGCCAGTGGGGGATGGAGCCATCCGTCCATGTATGAGTGCACCAGCAAACAGCTGATCAGTAAGGGTCCCCGGCAAAAACAACACCCTGCCGATCAACTGCTAATAGACAATGCTGATCATATGTCATCAATAGTTTACAATTGGACAACCCCTTTAAATTCTACAATAATAGTCCATTTAAGAATCGTGATAGATACATTCAAACATCAAACAGCGCCACTCATGTCCACAGGTTGTGTCTGGTTTTGCAGCTCCACCTCATGGACATGAATGGGGCAGACTACAATACCGCATGCAACCTGTGGGCAGGTGGGGCGCTGTTTTTTGGGGAAAAAATGATGTTTTTTCTAGTCTTCCACAACCCATGTTCCTGCAGTGTGTTCCAATATGCAGGTAATATGTACAATATTCATTAACTGCAGCACACGAAGAATGGCATTTAGATGGGTAGATACACAGGAAGGCCTAATAGATGCCAGAAGAGCACTTGTAAAACAAACCCGTCACAAAGACAACACAACGACAAGGTCTAATTACAGCTTAACGATAGACCGAACGTAACGGATTAATGTTCGCAGAATGATGATGCTAATGGAGCGCCGAACACAGAGGCATTTAAAGGGAAATCATCCAATATGTAAAAAAACACGTCAACGCTACAAAACATATCAGCAGGTCAAACACACATAAAAGCCAACCGTATTAAAAGGGGCCGTCCCACCGAATCAGAAGGGTTGTGCCAAGATTGAAAGTTCTTCTTCAACCACAGGGGAGGGGGACCGAGATCGATCGACCATCGTGACCGTCACTGATCAAGAGAATGGGGCTCTAGAGCATCCTGGCGGGTGGACAGTCATTTGCCGGAGGCAGCTGAGCTCCAGGGACCGGGGGTCTCCAGCAGCTGCACTGAGATGAATGGAGGGGTAATATGAATGTGCAGCCGCCACTTTCCTCACTTCATGGCATGCTGGAGGCTCTTGGGATTGGTGGAGGCTCCAAGAGGTTGGACTACCACCGATCAGATACTTCTCTGCTATAATGAGTATAGGGAGAACTTTCAATCATGACAAAACCCAACTTATCCTCTTGTTTATAAGATGGGGAATAAGTTTCTGATCCGTAGGAGTCCAAACACTGGGCCGCCCCTCCATCAGCAGAACAGAAGCGCCAAGTATCTCCACATGAATGGACTGGCACTAGCGCTCCATTCACTTTAATCAGGACTACCAGAGATAGGCGAGCGGTTGTACTCCACTATCCTCCGCAGTCCCGTTGAAATGAACAGAGTGATAATAGTCACAAGGAGTTGTAGAACAATTTAATTATAGGTGCAAATGTGTTAAAACAACAAAACCACCGCAGTACTTACCTGTTTCTCCTCCTGGGGATCCAGCGCAGCGGCTCTGCGGTCCTCACAGTTTTTGCTATGGAATGGAAACCACTTGACCACTGCAGCCAATCAGAAGCCGCAGTGATCAGGTGGGTTGGTAACCTGGGACCATGGCTGCCAGCATCCGAGCAGTGATGATAGGAGAATGGCACGGGCCCACAGCGGCCTCCGATTAGCTACAGTGCTCAGGTAGTAGCTGTTTCGTAACAAAGACCAGGATGACGGCAGGGCTGCAGAGCTAGGTGACCGGCGGAGGGGACAGGTTAGTACTGCTGGTCTTGTTACTGCAGAGCTGGGTGACCAGTGGAGGGGACAGGTTAGTACTGCTGGTCTTGTTACTGCAGAGCTGGGTGACCGGCGGAGGGGACAGGTTAGTACCGCTGGTCTTGTTACTGCAGAGCTGGGTGACCGGCGGAGAGGACAGGTTAGTACTGCTGGTCTTGTTACTGCAGAGCTGAGTCACCGGCGGTGAGGACGGGTTAGTACCGCTGGTCTTGTTACTGCAGAGCTGGGTCACCGGCGGTGAGGACGGGTTAGTACCGCTGGTCTTGTTACTGCAGAGCTGGGTGACCGGCGGAGGGGACAGGTTAGTACTGCTGGTCTTGTTACTGCAGAGCTGGGTGACCGGCGGAGGGGACGGGTTAGTACTGCTGGTCTTGTTACTGCAGAGCTAGGTGACCGGCGGAGGGGACAGGTTAGTACCGCTGGTCTTGTTACTGCAGAGCTGGGTGACCGGCGGAGGGGACAGGTTAGTACTGCTGGTCTTGTTACTGCAGAGCTGGGTGACCGGCGGAGGGGACGGGTTAGTACCGCTGGTCTTGTTACTGCAGAGCTGGGTGACCGGCGGAGGGGACGGGTTAGTACCGCTGGTCTTGTTACTGCAGAGCTGGGTGACCGGCGGAGGGGACGGGTTAGTACCGCTGGTCTTGTTACTGCAGAGCTGGGTGACCGGCGGAGAGGACAGGTTAGTACTGCTGGTCTTGTTACTGCAGAGCTGAGTCACCGGCGGTGAGGACGGGTTAGTACCGCTGGTCTTGTTACTGCAGAGCTGGGTCACCGGCGGTGAGGACGGGTTAGTACCGCTGGTCTTGTTACTGCAGAGCTGGGTCACCGACGGTGAGGACGGGTTAGCACCGCTGGTCTTGTTACTGCAGAGCTGGGTGACCGGCGGAGGGGACGGGTTAGTACCGCTGGTCTTGTTACTGCAGAGCTGGGTGACCGGCGGAGGGGACGGGTTAGTACCGCTGGTCTTGTTACTGCAGAGCTGGGTGACCGGCGGAGGGGACGGGTTAGTACCGCTGGTCTTGTTACTGCAGAGCTGGGTGACCGGCGGAGGGGACAGGTTAGTACCGCTGGTCTTGTTACTGCAGAGCTGGGTGACCGGCGGAGAGGACGGGTTAGTACCGCTGGTCTCGTTACTGCAGAGCTGGGTCAAGGGCGTTGAGGACGGGTTAGTACCGCTGGTCTTGTTACTGCAGAGCTGGGTCACCGGCGGAGAGGACGGGTTAGTACCGCTGGTCTTGTTACTGCAGAGCTGGGTCACCGGCGGAGGGGACGGGTTAGTACCGCTAGTCTCGTTACTGCAGAGCTGGGTGACCGGCGGAGAGGACGGGTTAGTACCGCTGGTCTTGTTACTGCAGAGCTGGGTCACCGGCGGAGGGGACGGGTTAGTACCGCTGGTCTTGTTACTGCAGAGCTGGGTCACCAGCGGTGAGGACAGGTTAGTACCGCTGGTCTCGTTACTGCAGAGCTGGGTGACCGGCGGTGAGGATGGGTGAATATCACTGCTCCTGTTATTTTAACACATTTGCACCTATAATAAAACATCTGTTTGACAATTAGACAACCCCTTTAAGAAGGATTGTACCACAATTACCAGTTATCCCCTTGTAACTTGCCGATCGATGGAGGTCTTACCGCTAAGACCTTCACTGATTTGCAGAACAGGGGTCCTGTGTCACTTTGTGGGGGTTCACTTCTCCCCTCGCAGTGACATCAGCATGAAGAGAGTGCTGGCCAGCATGCAAGGTGGGGATAGGGAACAGCTTGTAATATTGGTACAACCCCTTTCATTTTGTGGGATAGACCCCTTAAGTAAAAAAATAAATAGAAAAAAAAAAAAAAATGAAAATTTTGTCAAAAAAAATAAATCTATAAACAAACAAAAGAATAAACACTAAAATAAAAATAAAAAAACTACCTAAGAGGAAAAACCTAAAACTAAAAACAAGGTACACCGAGAGCCAAAAGAAGGGAAAAAATAAAGCTTTAAATGAACAAAAATGGCAGCCGACCAACTGCGCTTTTCTCGGCGGCTTCTGTCTCTTTTTTTCTCCTGACCTACAAAACAAACAGCAGGAAGGAGATAAAGCAGAAGGTCAAGAAAGCAGCGGTGCGGCATCCCTCTAACGAGGGCATCCCTCTAACGAGGCGGCCATAGTGCAGCTATTTGCAGCGTCTGCCACAAATTGCTCATTGGGATGGAGTAAACTAGAAGGGAAGATCTCGGAGGGATAATGGACGGCTGACCTCAATTAAAAGGAGCTTCTCGCCAGGCAGCGGCCGGGACAAGGCTGCTGATGCAAGAGCATGAAAGGACGGCGTCGCTTCCCCGGAGGGGAACTCAACCCATGAAAGCTTTCTGCACTGACAGAATAAAATGTATAACATGAGAACGTGAAGGAGCAGCGCCTGCAGGGAGCGATGAGCGCGGCGTCCGCGGCCGGCGCGGAGGGCACCGCCAACAATATGCAGCATCAAATATTCATATATACGCTGAGCTGTTACTTACTTGGCATTTTCCAATAGATTAAGTGTCCGGATCTTGCATATAAAAAGTATGTGCCCCCTCCCTAGAGACCGTTTTATTGGACACCACAACTGAATCCTGATGGATTTAATGAGGTCACCTGACGGCCACTTTATTAGAGACACGTTGGCCCTCCTTTGGCCTTCAGGATGCACCAATCTGTGACCTCCTATCGGCGCGGGGCAACAGAAATCTGGATCCGTCTGACTAACTGATGTTTTTTGGCTCACTGACGCAATTTTTACACTTTTGACACTGAAGTCTCCCCAACATGGCGCTGGAACTGGTCGTCTGCTGTTATAAACCATTGGTATTAAGAAAGAGCGAGTTGTGCGTTCGGACACGTTAGTTGGAGCTCCAGCGATGTATTCCTCTGACTGTGCAGCCTGTTGGTCAGAACGATTCCTGACATCCTCCTCCGACCCCTTTTGTATATGAGTTGCTTGTCCACAGGATCCCCTTCCACTGGATGTTTTTCCTCGATCGCGCCATTCTCTGTATACTCTCCACACTGTTACACAAGTAAACCCCCCGTGGTTGGCAGTGAGACCCCGGCTAGTCCAGCACCGATGACCGGCCTCGCTGGAAGTCGCTCCGATCGCTGGATTTTCCCATCTAATGTGGATTCACACCGAAACTGATCCACAGAAAACGTGTTACCGGATTTTATACTCGGGGTCACGGGGAGAATTACCATACAGGGAAGCGCCAATCATGAGGGGGTCGGGGGCTAATAAAGGGGCATTCAGCTAAGAAGAAAAGGACTCTTCCATTACTACTATAAAACGGGAAATATTCTCCTAAAATGATCCCCAAAGCAACAAATACATTTTACAGGAGGCAGAAAAAAAAAAAAAAAAAGAAGTGTTTTTGTATTTATCGCTATAATCAATTCTTTTATCGGGATCCCCAAATCCTCTCCTCGCTGGAAGAAAAAAAGAAACAGCCCAAATCTGCTACTTGAAGGGAGTCAAGAGAAAGAAGAGCCGATGCTCCTGTAGGGTCAGTTTCGGACTCCATCCAGGGGAGACTTTGCGCCGGGACTGCATTGATCACCGAAGGCCTCCAAGCAGATTAACGGTCTGCAGTGACCTGCAAAGTGTAAGAGATCCGCCCCGGCCGGGAGAATCGCGCCGCATCCGGGTTTGTTTGAACTTTCAGAGTAGAATTCTTGTACTTCGGATCAGTGATGGAGCAGAAGGTCATCTAGTAATGAAGTAGGGAGCGTCTCCCCCCGGATCCCGCCGCCCCGTCTTAGGAGGGATCTCGCAGTGCGCACTTTTATAACACTGTCCGCCATTGTCGGGGTCCGGACTGAAGACTCAGCTGCCCTATAGGCTCACAATGATGAAACGGCAGCTATAGTTCTTATGTCGTTTAGCGGCTCATAACCTACTTGCTGAGGGTTTCCAATGTGTAACTAATTATTTTTTCACTCTGCATTACTAAGTAAAAAGGGATGAAAGGTAATAAATCTGTTCTCTGCGCCGCTCTGACAATAGGGCCGATGTTTGCCAATGGCGGAGCTTCACTTCAAAGAGCCGGAGATCACAAAGGTCTCTTACCCTGGAATCGAGGTTTCCGGATTAATAAAACCGAAGCTAGCGCTGTAGGGCTCAGCGTGCGCGGAGCATCCCGGATCCCATCCCACCACATACAGGAAGCACAGTCACCTCTGGCAGCAGGAGGACGGACTCAGCATCCCTCCACATGGGGCCTTTCTGCTTCCCGCTCATTCACTTCTTGTTTTGGCTGATTGAGTCCTGAAATAAAAACAGAATACATATAAAACGTCGCATATGATGAAACGCAACACTCAGATCTATAGATTTTTGCATTTGCACCTCCGTGCGACTTTAACGCCATTATGATCAGTGAAAAGACGAAAACTAGTAAAAACGGCCCAACGTTTTGGTGGAAACAGCTCAAAAGGCATCAGGAGTAACCCGGACTCAGGCTTTATAAAATGAACCAGTAAGGCGGGTTGTTTTGGGCAATAAGCCCCTTCCTCCGTAACACTGGGCCTACACCGAGGTGACCGGGTGATAATACTTAGCTGCAAGTCAGGAAGGGTATGGTTTCTCCTTAGGGAGAGCACCTAGAAGGTGTGGAGAGATTTAGGAGGCCACCCATGGTCCTCTGGGAAATTTATGCAAACGCGAAGAAGTTACGAGGCTTGTTAAAAGGGAATGCTGCCGTCCAATAGGTGGCGCTGTAGAGGCACTGCTCCATCTTTTTATTTCTGAAGTTTTCATCTCTACAACTATGGGGACACAGCTTAGCATTATCGCCTGGGCACAGCAGTGTACCCCCCCCCCCCCCCCCCACACACACACACATTTCTGAGGAAGGGCCTCGTTGCCCCGAAACAAGTCTCATCACTGCTTTATTATTTCATTATCAGAGGTTGGGTTTAATCCTCCCCGTTTTCACCTAAAGTTGCGCCATGTACCAGTTTGTGTCTTCTCACTGATCATATACCATGCCCATCTTCCACTGTTGTGGCGTAACCCGGGGCGGCAGCACTTCCTTCATCTTATCACGGCCATCTTTTCACCTTATCACATACTGATTTCTGAGGCTCCACCCTAATCTGGTCTGGCAGCATTTAACACGATTATAGCTTTCAGAGACTTTTGGATTGGCACCTTTGTGCGACTTTAATATTATTATGAATCAGTAAGAAGACAAACCGACATCCAGCAGAGCGGTCAGTGAGAACCGGCTGCAGAAGTGGGGAGAGTAAACCATTACATTATAAACCAGCAATGAGGCATCTCGGGCCCCAAGCCCCCTCTCAGTAATGCCGGGGTACACCGCTGTGACCAGTTGATAATGCTTAGTTGTGTCCCTGTAGCTCGAATGAGAAAACCTGCATGGTTACACCTATAGGGGGCGCCGCTAAGCATTCTCACCTGGCTACTGCAGTGTATCCAGCCTACTGAAGAAGGGGCTCAGTGGCCCGAAACGCATCTTATTGTCGATCTAAGAAAGAAGGAGTGCGGTTGACTCTTCCTGGTTTTGGAGTTGGCTTCCGTTGTGCCGTGCGCTCGTCTTTGTCCTCACGGATCATATATCATGCTTATCTTCCACTGTTGGAAGTATTCCTAAATCTCATCACAGCCCTCAGGCACCTACCATTACTTTATAGAACTCCACCCTAATTCTTCTCTTGCAGCGCTTCATACCATTATAGCCAACAGAGATTTTTGCATTTGCACCTTCGTGCAACTTTAACCCTATTCTAGCCACCAGGTTTGGTTTTCTTTACATTTCATGGTGGTAAGCCCGTCTAGTTATACAATAATGGAGGCGGCAGAACCAAGATGATTGTCCATTCAGGAGTCCAACGACCCGAGAAAGAGAAGGGTGCGGCTTAAATACAATGCAGCCTGTATATACCGTACGGAGGGGAGCGAAGAATCAGCAGTTACTATGGAGCAGCTTCTAAAATGGGCATGTAGCTGAGAAGTGTCGGAGAGCCGATCCCCCCGACAGGTTTCACCGGCGAGGCGCATCGCTTCCTCTCAACACCCAGGAGATCAATACTGAAAACAAGCGCAACACCGGGGGTCCGACCCTCCGACCGCACTACCGAAATATCTGCAGCTCCTAGCAATACCTTCTAGGCTCCAAGTAGAGAGAAATGACAGGGAGGCAATCACCCCCCCCCCCCCCCCCCCATGTAAAAGGGAATACAAAAAAGAGATTTATTTCAGACTTCATCATCTTGTTTGCATCTAAAGGGAAATACTCTAAGCCTGATCATAAAATGACTTTTAGCCTTTTTTTTTGCTTCTACTTCTGGGGTTTTCCAGAGTTCTATTTTTCTATTAAAAGTTCATTCCCCGCGCAGTAAAATACCTAACGGCGTATACTCACCTCTCTCGGCTCCTGCTGGGTCCCGCGGCGAGGCTGTTTACAGGCTGCCCAGTTTACACAGCGTCACCGGCGCTGCCGTCTATGAACAGGGTCCGCCACCGAGAACCGAGCTCTAACCTTGGCTGCAGCGCCTGTGACTTTCCATAGACAGACCTGGGGTGCAGCATCGCAGGACGCAGCATCGCAGGACGCAGCATCGCAGGACGCAGCATCGCAGGACGCAGCATCGCAGGACGCAGCATCGCAGGACGCAGCATCGGGGCGGTGAGTAAACGCCGGTTATTTTACTGCATAGCAAAACACATTTAATGGAATAAAAAATAAGTCGGACAAGCCCTTTACGGTCATTTTCTGTGGAGCAATTTGCTCTGGTAGATGAGTGCCGCTCAGTGTTAAGTCTGCCTGGCTCTTAATAAATGGTTTGAGGATAAAATACATGTCAGCCTTCTTCCAAACACACCGCCACCCTTGCCCATAGGGTTGTGTCTGGTATTGCAGCTCAGCTCCATTGAAGTAAATGGGAACTGAGCTGCAAATCATGTAGAAGGGTAGCGCTGTGTTTGGAAGAAGCCAGCCATGTTGTTCTTACCCTGGACATCCCCTTTAAGAGGGTTCATCCCCATAGACTATCATCACTATCAGCATTACATCCCCATATAAGACCCGTTAACACAGGCCGATAATCGGGCATAAACAGTCGTTACAACAATTGTTTTCCCACTCAGGCCAAGTAAATCTGCACTCGATTGGCTAACGGATCAGCCAACGCGCCGGCCGATGTACAACAGCCCTTATAGAAGCAGGTGTACCGCCGACAGAGGATTCATTCTGCGACAGATAAAAGATGCGATCAGATGACAAAAGAACTTTTGCTCGTTGATCAGATGATCGGCGACACATTCAGATGGGCTGACCATTAGGGTGAATGTTCAGGCTTCAGATTCGTCCCCATGAACGGCCCGTTAGTGGTTTCTCTGTCACACAGCATTTCATCAGTCCAGAACGGCAAGTCTTCCCATCAAGCAGATGTAGTCTAATCTTCTAGGGCCGGATGACAACGCCTCGGCAGCTCCAATAGTCGCCCCATTTTGGTTGTCATCAAAGACAACTCAAGGCATTAAAGAGGTTTTCCAAGAGCCTTTAAGGCTCGATCCATGGTCGTGTCATGAGCCCCAATCAACAAGATCAACGCTCCTCTGTTTGGCCATCACGAAGACCAATTCAGAGTCTACGGGGATAGGGGTAAACGTTGTCCGATAACCAGACAACTCCTTTAAGATAGTGATGAGCTAACCTCAGGATAGGTCATCAATATCAGACCGCTCAGGACCCCCACCAATCAGCTGTTTCAAATAAGCCTTCAGTGTATACCAGGCACAGCGCTGTACATTGTATAGTGGCGGTGCCCGGTATAGCAGCTCAACCCGGTTCACTTGAATGAGACTGAGCAGCCACCACCCCCGCCGATCGGCTAGCGATCACCTATCCTGCGGACGGCTGGTCAGTTTCTTAGTCCCGGAAGACCCTTTTAATGCATTTTCCATTTTAAAAGTCCTTAATACTGCGACTGGCACCAACCTTCCAGCAAGGGGTTAACCCAGCAGCATCGGCGGTAACGTTCCTGGTCTGATAATGGGACATTCCTCTGTAATCTTTGCATTATATCCAAATTCCACAATGAACACACAGGTTTCAAGTGGTTTGTGAGGAAACGCAACTGTGCAATGTACGGAACAGCAGATTGCAGGGTAAAAATAGCCGGGTGGTGGGAGTCTGTTCTGACAAGCCTCATCTAGCGGTGCGAGCGGGGCGCTGCGGCAGGAATAGAAAGCCTTACGTAAAACCTGCCAGGCGCTTGACTCCTTGATAAATGGATGTGCTCAGATCCTGACAGCACCTGATACACCTCAACACACAAGTGGAGGGAACCAAAACGGGTCCTTGTCGCCAGCAGAACGCTTGTGCCCGGGGTCCGGACTGCGGGCATTAGAAAGGAAGCGTCCCAACAAGGACATGACCAACGCATCACATCCCATACAAGGTCGCTGAGTGCAGCCAAACCAAGCGCTGGCGATACACGACCAAGGAGCGATCGTGGGGGTCTCTTGTAGTGGGGGTAGTAACGATCAGTAGTCACCAACACTGAGTGCACTTTAGAGGGTCTTTCTCCACTTTGGACAACACTTACTTGTTAAAAAGTCAGTCCCCTTTACAATAAGCTGATAAAATGTCCTCCCGCTGAGACCTCCCAGCAATCAGCTGTAATTAGTACCTGACAGTAAGTATTAAACTTTCCTACAGCACTCCCGCAGGAGAAATGAAGTATTACACTGAACTCATTCCTAACAATGGGTTCGCTGTGTAACGCAGGATAGGACAGGTCCTCCACAGGCTTTTTCCTTTGGCCAAGAAAAGGGATCTACTCTAGTCATTCTGAGGCACCCTGGATTCGCCTTCCTGAGATGGGTGGGGGCTAAAGAGGTCGGATCCCTGCCGTTAAGATGCTTGCAGAGTTGGAAACCTCACTTGCTTCCATAACTCCTATATAAGAGCATGGGAAGATCCGCTCCGTCTGGGTGGAAGTGGCACTTCCTCTGGTGGAGCAGGATTTGGGGGCACCTGATGCCAAGAACAATCTGAGATGGGAATACCCCTTTAATGTAACCCCTCGGCATATCAGCCCTTCAAATATCAAGTACCGATTCAAGCAGAACCTTTCATATGAAGTATTACATAATGGAATCGGCCAAATCAAGAAAATGTTTGGAGCGCGAACAGAATCAGCGCAAATTATGGAATCACAAAAAGAAAAAAATATTGCATTTAAAGGAAAAAAAATCAGCTGTTTCTATGGAAACGTAAGTAAGAAGATCAGAGAGTCTCATTGCAAGTTTGGAAAATAAAGTTTGCAAGGAGGCTCGTCAAGAGGCGCGGTGACGAGGCCGAATACAGACGTGACTTAAAAGCAAACTTGGCTGAAGTTCACCGCTGTAGATTACCGGGAATCTACATATCCTCCAGTCTAACAGGTGGATATGAGGAACGGTACGCGCTCATGAGTGCCGCCGTACAACACGCCGTGTAACCGCTCAGGTCTGCGACGCCATAATGCTATAAACCATGGCGGGTGCTGATGTACGCTTGTCAAATCCTGTCAGCGTATCTTAATCCGCGGCGATTATCGCCTGAATTCTTGCTGGAAATAGTGATTTTGGGCAATTTTCGTACATCTAGCTGCCGACAGGGTGCTGAGTGAGAAATCCCCCTCTTGTTGGGGACGCTCTCCCAGCGGTCATAAGCTGTACCGGTATGTGTAGACGTCCGGGACTTCAGAGCACATGGCGGCGCCCCACGATGATTCACATCAGGCGCAAATTAGTTTTTCCTTGCCTTGCAGTTTTCATAATCTCTGCTTGCTGTCATTTAATGCACCCTGCATGCTTTACTTCCCATTGCAAAAAGATCCAACCTGACCACGAGGCGTGCGTCTGATTCCTGAGCACAAGCCGAGCAGCGGGCAGTCATCGCACGACCAGGTCAGGTTTAATCCACGGCAAGAGAACAACATGATGACAGCAAGCAGAGATCCTAAACTCTAAGGAATCCATATAGAAAGCATACTGGAAGACTGGAGAACTTTTCACTAAACGGCGGGTCAGATGTGGCGGATAATCTGTGGATTTGCAGGGTGGGTTGGGTTTCTGTAATCTCATCGCATTCCCTAGAACATTTCTCACAGATACGGTGGGATGATTCTCGTGCGGCGATCCCACCACAGAGTGAAATGAGCACAGAATGTGCTGCCATATCGGTGAAACGCCACGCAGAAATTACCCGCCAAAGCGGGTTAAAGCGTAACTGAACTTATGCCGTGTCAGCAGTAGTGATAACAACCGGACCCCCTAAGACCCCCATTGATCGCTAAAACTAATGTACAGAAGCAGTCGGCTGAGCGCTGCGCCCCTCCAGGTGTCATCGGCCAGCGGTATGGACTCTGTAGATCCTCCGCGCCGCCCGCAGATCGCGCCGAGCAGGACGGAGACGGGAGAACAGATCAGACGGTCTCAGAACACGATCTCTATAGTGGCTACAATTATAACTAATCGCTGACAATCTGTAAACGATCCGGAGAAAACCCCGAACACATAATTACCGAAGATTAAAGGACCTGCGAGTGACTAATGCCAGGAGGAGAGTCGGAGCAACAAGGTGCCTCGCCATGTGTTACTCAAGTCCTTGCGGTGACCCTCCGGATTCTGCACTGTGGGAGGGGGCGTTACCTGCACTTCTCTGCCGTCCCGCCGGCTTCAGGTCCTGTTTTTGGGCCGACGGGTGTTAGGCGACCAATGCACTATAGCGGCTGACCGGCCAATCGGAGAGCAGCGCACAATGTGCATTGAGTGGTTAGAAAATTGCTGCAAACATCTTGAAGGCTGAAGGCAGATTGGAGGGGCGGCAGAGAAGAATGGCAGTAATACCCGGCTGCAAATTAGGAAATCCAAAGGAGTTGCCAAAACGACTAAAAGAGGCACAAGATTACTCACAAATCACTAAAAAGTCATTTCATGGCCTGTAAACCCGTGACACCAGGAGCCGCAGCAGAGAAGCGGCACGCAGTTCTGTAACGGTGTCCTCCACAGCACAACTAATTGGCTACACTATGTAAATGGGACATAACCGGAGGGACTGGGGTCAGCCCTACCTCCATCCTCCGCGTGTCGGCCGTCCGCGGCTACCAGCCTGGAGGACATCAGGAAGAAGCTCCGTCTCCTCCGCAGAAGCCTTGGGCGCCGTACTGAGGTCTCCAAGACAAAGGATGAAGAGTGGCCAGGAATCTCCGGGAAACAAAGACACAGAAGCACCTGGAGGCTACAGAGCCGACAGTCACAGGGGGCATCTGCAAGCCATGGGGGGCCGACAAAGACATGTCAGCTGGAGAGAAACTCCAAGCCCCCTGCAACAAAGAGGCGGACTGTTCCTGCAGGGTTATGAGAGGTCCAACATCCAGGACTCACAAGACAAGCGGTCCTAGAACAGTCCTAACAGTCGCACAAGGGAACAGCATCATCATGATGGATTGAGGGAGGATTTTTGGGTGACCCAGAAGATACCAAATCAGGGAGGATCAGATACAAACTTGTGGCCAAACGGTTCACCTCTTTAGTCCTGTCCTCCCGTCACACAAACCTACCAACCTCTACAGGACCGGTCCATCTAAGGTGTAAGAGGGCCGCTGGGGGCCGGGGTCGGGTAGGATGGGTCTCTTCTTCTGTTCCTACAGGAGAGCAGCATTTTATCCTCTCTCACCACAGACGGTTTTCTGCCCTTCGTCCGGTCCGTTACCAGAAGCGGGACGAGCAATCGCAGAGCGGCGCTCCCATTAATTTCAGTGGGAGTGAAACCAGCACTCCCACTAGCTCCCCCGTCTGAACACCAGCAATGACCAAAGGGCCAGATGATCAGCTGATGGACGGGGTTATGAGCGGCAGACCCCCATCCATCAACTACTGATGATTCATACGAAGGATGGGTCATCAGCTGGAAAAAAAGATAAGAATTTTCCAACCTTTAAAAGGTGTTGCCCTACTTTGTGCCGTTTTGCTGCAGGAAGCAGACAGCTCTGTACATTGTGTAGTGGCGCGTGTTGGTACTGCAGGCTGAGTCCTATTGAAGGACCAGTGCAAAATGTAAGGAGCCGTTTGCTTTTCCCCCCGCAGTCATGTGATCATGGGTGCAGCCATTGGGTCTGCAGCAGTCATGTGACCTACGAACGCGACGCTGTTGCTTTCGGGAAGCACAGGAACAAAGAACAAGTTGAGCGGCGCTGGACTGGAGGCACAAGAAACAGTGAAAGGGTGAGGAAGGATTTGTAATACCATTCCCCACCATAGGGCGGTTTTTACCCTATTCTGACGGGGAGGGGGGTGTAATAAGTCGAGAGAAACAACTTGTTCAGCGGACAGTTATTTAGGGTGTACGGCCATTTTAAAGGATTTGTCCCAAGACGACAAGTCCGGCTGAGATGCCACATTGGAGCATATGGACATGATAGACTAGAGTCCCCGCCTGTTCATGTGGACTGTAAGGAGACCATCACCATCTTTGTGCGCCCCTGTCTGGTAGCGCCTGTCACATGGATTACAGCGATGTCTGCTGAGTGGATCTGTGCAGGAGTTTGGGGAAAATTAGCATTTTTATTAGTGGCAAACATCCATAGTGGGGCTACAGGAAGTAGTCCTGGATATTCATGAGCTTCAGCTAGTCCCACCCACTCCACCCTTCAGACACTGATTGACTGCCCTCTGCCTATTACTGTGTCAATCATTGGCTGGAGAGCGGGGTGGGTGTGGCTAGGCTGCAGCTCACAAATATGGAGGACTACTTCTGGGTCTGGCTGCTACTAATAAAATGCAAGCTTCTCCTAAACGCAGCGTGTAAATGCATGCAATGGGGAGGAATCTGCTCAAAGGTCCAAGATTTAGCATTACAGCGGACAGCGAGAAATTGGGGGAGGCAAGTGAATATAAAAGAGGCGCAGCCTCAGTGACCCCTGACTTACCGCACTCATAGGACTCAACAGGTAGAAACAACCTTATTTTTAGAGGACACCCCGTGTGGAATCGGTCCGGTCATAAGAAAAAACTAATGATATACACACATTCATCTATCCATCTCCAATAGGTATTCTGCCTGTGCAGAAAACAGCAAGGTAGCGAAATACCAACACCAGAACAGCTCAATGAATACTGTACCAGAACCAAGCTCATAACATGAATACAGCACCAGTACTAAGCTAGTAACAAATAGCCACAGTACATAGATACAATACCATAAAAACACAAATACAGCAGCAGAACCAAGCTCAGTGCGGAGCTACATTACTAGAACCGAGCTTATAGCAAATACAGTAACAGAAGTAAGCAATTCAGTTGCAGGGGGTCAGTGGGCCGACGGCATCACCATAGAGGAGAGGAGGATTCATAAGGCTCCAGAAGACACTGCCACATGGAGGAAGGAGATCCGGCCGGGTGGACCAAGGTGGGAAGCGAGGCGCAATCACCCTCAGCCTACATCTGACTGGCGCCTCCCTACAAGCTGGTGGCTGGCACCCTTGCAATCGCACCGGTCACACATAGCCAAGAGCGGCCATGTAGCAGGTCCCCTTTAAGTACCATCGCAATGTTTTGGTTCTTGGTCAGGAAGTGTCGCGCTACTTTAATGATTTTCAACATCCGGGATCATATAAATGGTAGGAACAGAAAACAGAAGACCAATGCAGGCAAAACTTTAGAAGCAGCTCCTCTGTGACTGCAATTACGTCCCACTGCACTTCAATCTGCAAAACAAAGAGCCTGGGGGAATGCAGGGGTTAAACGTGAGAATACTGTAATTAGGTGAGCAATCAAGTAATAAGCATCCAGTATGTAATTCCGAAGCAGCGGGGCGCCATTCAGCAGCCAATCTTTGATCCCACGAAGGTCCGTGTATTGGCAGCAGCAGGCGAGCGCATTAGTTACAGTTTGTGTTAACTTAAGGCTGTTAAAGGAATTAAACCCCTCGGGCCGCCGAGAAAGGGAGGAAGCAGCATGCGCAATGTAAGGTGAGGCGGGCGCCCTACCTGGGGAGCTGGGGAGCGCAGGAGTCATACAGTAACAGGACGAAATCTGTGAGGACGCGGAAGATTCCAAGAACTGAACGTCAAGGGTCAAACCTAAAGAAGGCCCAAGAGATTAGGAGATGGAAGGAGGCCGCCGCACCGACGCTCTCGCTCTGCAGGCCGCGCCGACGCTCTAGCCGCGTGGGCCGCGCCGACGCTCTCGCCGCGTGGGCCGCGCCGACGCTCTCGCCGCGTGGGCCGCGCCGACGCTCTCGCCGCGTGGGCCGCGCCGACGCTCTCGCCGCGTGGGCCGCGCCGACGCTCTCGCCGCGTGGGCCGCGCCGACGCTCTCGCCGCGTGGGCCGCGCCGACGCTCTCGCCGCGTGGGCCGCGCCGACGCTCTCGCCGCGTAGGCCGCGCCGACGCTCTAGCCGCGTAGGCCGCGCCGACGCTCTAGCCGCGTAGGCCGCGCCGACGCTCTAGCCGTGTAGGCCGCGCCGACGCTCTCGCTCTGTAGGCCGCGCCGACGCTCTCGCTGTAGTCCACTGTCTCATGACCATTGGCCAGGGCTCTCCACATATACACGTGCCATGTGCTTCCCATGAGCAACTTCGTTCTTTTCCTTTTTGCTAAATGAAGCCAATCTCTGCGCATTGTTCATCATTAAAGGGATTATATGGGACTTCCATCCTCAGAACAGGCCATCATTAGTGGGTCCGCCACTCAGGACCCCCGCTGATCAGTAGACCGCCGAGCCTGCTGTCAGTGTGGACAGCGCTGTCCGTATTCTAGAGACCCGGTTAAGTACTGCAGGCACAGCTTCCATTTAAGTCAATGAGAGATGTATCTGTAGAACCAACCCGGGTCACGGCAATGTCAGCAGCGCTGGTTGCACTGACAGCAAGCCCAGCGATCAGCAAGGATCCTAAGCAGCATACCTCGGGAAAACTAACTAGGGATGGTTAATTAACAGTGAGCCCTACGAGCCCTTCAGCACAGATGACCGATGAAGGGTTGCTTCACAGTTACTTATGTTTTCATGTCGGCAGGGCCGGTCGCACATCTCTGCAGCCGCCAACTCCAAGGAGGTGTTCCTTTTGCTCATGCAGCCGCCCTCCTGACATGAGTATAGGGCAGATCTTTTTAACCACTTCCTACCTAGACACTTTACCTGAGTGCATTACCAGAGATGGCCACTAGGCAGTAACAGGTGAAGAGCCGTCACAGATTTGGCCATATGGTTATGATCCGATAAATCCGGTTTTTGTGCACCTTGTGCAATCCGTTCTTTATTGCTCCAAAGCTTTTGTTTGGACAACATCCGCACGGAGCTTGTAATGGTCTGCCTGTGTTTGTGGAGAAAGAAGAAAGCAGAGGAAGCCTGGTGGCCAAGTGCCCGGCAGTGATGCCTCCTCGGGTGCATCCACTGAAGGAGAACCACCACTGCCATATTCAGTACTAGTTGTAGGGTTTTTTATGAGCTTTCGGTTCAAATACAGACCAAACCAAACTTGACGAAATTAAAGTGCATGTCCATTTGTTTCAAGCACAAAAGCGGCACTACCGGGCCCAGCAGTTGCATCTCCTGCATCACTTAAGATATCGCCCAACATAAAGCCCCCCCCCCCAACCCCCTTCCCCCCCGCGGGACATTTTAACCTTTACCGCTGAATTGCTCAGAAGAGCCCAATCTTGGGGAATGTTTGGGAGGTAAGCCGCTCTTCAACGTCTTGCGAGAGATGCAGCAAAGTTTTGGAGGAGGTCACAGGAGCCTCCCGCCATGGGAATGACAGTGTGACACTCTTCAGTAGATCGGACTGGGGACTTGGCACCATCACACAGAGATATCTGGGCACCCCACCAACAGGAGATGAAGGCGGCGGGCGAGCGTGAGAAGAGTCAGCGGCGCTCTGTTATTATCCCGCTATAAAGCAATAAACCACCAAATTACAACGGTGAGAATCAATGGCAGCGACTATGCTGGAAGACGATGAGAGAGCGGGCCGTCACCGCCTGGTTTGTGGTTCTTCCCAACCAAGATGTTAATAGGGTAAATATGGAGGAAGCATCCAACCAGCGATTACACTGATATATATATATATATGATATGAAGTAGCAGCAGTAACCCCCGTTGCAGCGCTAGTCTGCCATTGGTTTACGGACCCATTATGTCACACATTTTGTAACGGCCGCTGTGATGGGCAATACAGGTGGGTCAGCGACAGCCTACCGCTGGATGAGAGCGTAACGTTGTATAAAGGAGACCAATAGCAATGATGACACAAACTACGCAACGCGCTTCAGAGGTCCGACGCGGCCGCCTCCTTCCTGCCGCTGCTTAGGCTGGTTTTGCACCGTTATTTTACACGTATTCTACACCAAAATACGTTTCCATTGGGGATAAATTGATTTATAATGTGAATGCACGTCCCTGTCTTATGGATGTGGGGTTTTTTCCCAGATGCATATTTACCCGCTAAGTACCCGCCAATGTGTCTTTTTATGGCGGTCACTAATAGGCGGTGGCTTGGATGTTTACTGACAGCCCGGCTCCTGCTCCAACAGCCAAGAACAGAGGAACCCTTACCATGCCACAATCCATAGTGCAGCCTGCATGCAGATGACCGGGGTGGCACCCCGCAATGTAACAATGGGTTCCCATGGCAGCCAGAAGCCTCATAAAGACCCCCCATGTCGGGCATGTAATTCATGCTATTAGGCCCAGTCTCTGGCAGAGTTTAATAGACCGCTGTCACAGGCTTAGTAGACTGCAGGACATAAGTAATGCAGTGTACTAAACGAGCGCAGAAACGATCACATCTTCAAGTCCTCTTGAGGGACAAAAAAAAATATTTAGTGTAACAACAATTCTATTACGTTTAATTATTTCCACCCACAAAAAAAAAAAAACCTTTTAAATGGATAACCCCCCCCCCCCTCCCAAACCCCCCCCCCCCCAAGTACATAATGTGTTTTCATCGACCAGATAATGAATATATGTAGTGCTGCATCTGGCTGGGCGAACGCCATAAATACACTTTAAAAGAGTAACGCCGAATTGCTGTTTTTCTTTTGTTCGCCTTCCAAAAAACGCAATAAAATCAATTTAAAAGTGACAAAAATGCCTCAAACTGGTGCCAATAAAAACCTCAACTCTTCCCGCAAAAAACAAGCCGCTGCCGGAGGATAGAATGTTCTGGTCTTAGACCGCGGCGATGCAGAGTCCGTTTTTCTTTCTAGAACTCGCGTGTCGCAGTAAATCGCGCCGATCGGATAAGAAAGTGATCAGGTTATTCTTGCCAAATGGTGAGCGGCATGAAAAGGGCCAAAACACAACGGCAGAAGTTAGAGCCCCCCCTCCCCCCTCATTCTGCAATTTTCAACCCCTTCACATGCGGAGGAAAGCTTCTGGCGAATACGATGCAAAGTTTGCAGAGATTGTGGCAGAGTTTGCAGCAGAAGAAATCCCCACCGCGCCGCAGTAAGACAGTGGAAAAACCAGCGCAAGTCCACATGGCGCCAATTAACCTACCAGTGTGTGCGCGCATTGTGGCAGTAAGCTGGTAACCCACGCCGCGGCGCAGACAATCTCCGTGCAACCGCCACCCCGCAGACAAAACCATTTCATGGAAAGGGAAAACTGGCCGCAGTCTGATAACACGGAGACGATCCGCGCCAAGTGTATGTAATGCCGGAATATGGCAGAGCGCCAGCGCCTACAATGGGCGCCCGCATTCCCTATAGCGCTATAATGTGCCATGTAAAGAATGACTGGCAGCTCCGCGACGAGGCTTTGCCGCTCCCATTGACCCCAATTTAGAAATAACTGAGCAGCAATCTTCTGGGTTTCCTAATTCTGCCAAGAAGCTCCCGGGCCGCAGAGTCTTGGATCCTCTTAAGGAACTTCAAAGAAATCAGAAGGAGGAATACGAGGAGCGAAACCTCCCTTGTGGGATCCAGTGGCACAAAACTTCAGAATGTGGGAACGGAACGTATAGAGCCAGAGAGCAGTGCATGCTGGGAAGACTCATGTACGAACACAAGCCATGTATGAAGGCATCCGAGGCGCGCAGCGTGTCACGGGGGAGGGGCAGCATGTCACGGGGGAGGAGCATCAGAGCAACACAAGGGATTCACAGACTACTATAAAGGTCGCCTATATTGGCCCGGTAACCCCATATACAGTTCTGTATCCGCTCTCAGAAGGAGCTCAGCGGTCGCCTTCTAGTTCGGCAAACCGTCCCCTATGCGAAGATATCGGCCAGTAAGTCTCTCCCGCGCCATCATCTAATGAGCTTCTGACCGTCTGATGGGCGCTCCGCCTCTGCGGGGGTCCGGCTCTCTTCCAGCCTGTCCTGCTACATACTGCCCCTTTCTTACTGAGGGACGCTTCCAGTTCTTCCACTGGAGACGTCTTATGTTCCACCCCCAAGGAGCCTGCCGGGCACTGAGCGATTGGGCACAGCGACTCGTTCTCAGGCTCATGCGTGCGCCGTCATCAGTCCGGCACAAGCGCATTGGAGAGGGGAAAGCTGGAGGCGCCACTCAGCAAAAAAAGGGGCGGTTTTTAGCAGAAAAGACTGGAAGACAGCCGGACCCTGCAGAGTCGGACCGCCCATCGGACGGTCCAGGGCTCATTAGCATAAGGCGCCGGAGAAGCTTCCTGGCAGACATCTTTGCAGAAGAGACACGTTGGGAACAAACATTGCCGGTTCCTTCGGACACAACAGTATACGGGGCTTATGGGCCAAGTTCGGGCGCCGGCGCCCTTTAAGGCTCCACATAACTGAATTATGGAATTGCTATATAAGCGACTGATAGCGGTGTGGAATCCCCTCCATGTCTCAGTGATGTCACCATTAATAACCGTGTATCCCAGTTGCCGCCGCTCACGAGGCTTCCTCTCCCACCGCTGCTTCCTAACAGTAATTAACGCGAGGACTTTCATAATGATAATTATGCAGAGTAAAGGGGCAAAACAATCAATGAGGAGCGCCAAATCTATCCATCCTCACAAGCGGGTTTATACGGGTCACATAACGGAGGGCCACGTGTAGACGAGGTCCTTACAACCAGGCAACATGGCCGCTCACAGGAAACTCATCATAGAACGGAGATGCCAGACGTTGTGATCAGGAGGTGTGCAGACCCACCGATCACTAAAAGGAACAGGCAGAAACAGTCAGCTGAGCGCTGTCCCCACCGGCAGTACAACGACCCGGCCACGTCAGAGCGCACACCATCAGGCCAATGGACTTGTTGAGGAGCTCGCTGTCCAGCGGCACAACTCCCAGCGGGCACAGAGGCACATACAGTAAGGGGGCGAATCACCATAGTAACGATCCCCCCCGAACTGCAGATCATCTGCTGTGTGTGAACGCCAATCAATGAGCGCCGATTCAGACACTTGGTGGCTTGCCGCTCCTTACGGTAAGCCGATTGTCAAACCATCTAAGAAGACCCTCGTCTCAAGAAGACAGACGGGACACGAGCGCTGTGATCAACGGGGAAAGATGCAGCTGAATATACATTCCCCATATAGTGCGAAACGGACCCAAATATAAGACGTGCCACATATACAGCTCATTGGGAAGATTAATGGCGGCTGTGTGTCGTCACCGCGCTTCTCAACCTCTTAAAGGGGACATTTCATAGAGAATAAAAGGATTTACTAAAATAAATTTTTTTCTTAGGACTCTGCATTATGTTGTTCCTCTTTTACTCCTCCTGGAAATCTATATATATAAAAAAAAATTTTAAGTGAGCATTCTCATTTCGTTTATTGAAGGGGTGCGTCCTCACAGTCATCGCACTTGTATGAAACTAGGCTGTATGTGCGAGGGTGAAAGAAAGAAATGTAACTCGCCCAGAAACCATAAGAAGCGAGTTTGCTGCGGAATTGCAGAAAAATAGTAAAATTGCTGCATGTCCGATCTCACATCGCTGCCGGACAAAAGTCACATGTAAGCGGGGAGTCTCGCAACACCACGATAAAGTCACGGGTGCACGTGGGGCATCGGACGCCGATCGCCACCGACTTCATCCCTTCAACGTTAAACACAAAACCCGCTGCGGACCTGCATAACAAAAACGCACCAAAATCGTTCGCAGCGGACGGACCCGCGGGGTGTTTTCAGACATGGCGCCAAACCCTGCCGTGGATTGTGACGCAGATTTGCTAAGGACGGAGTTTTGCACCGCCCGCGGAGCGCCCTCAGCCGTAGCGCGGCACACCGAGGACATTTTCCGTCTATAATTAGGGGCGACCTTTCGGTTACGTGGGCCATGTTCAGCGTCATACGCAGCGCACGTCAGATAACCGTTAGCCCCCACATGGAGGCTGCTGGGAATAAAGCCGTATTAGGCGTCTGCCAAGAAAGAGCATCTATAAATGCTGTAATTTACTGTAATTACCCTCAGTAATGAGACGGGAGCGCTGCTCTGAGGCACCTGTTTACCCCGGCACAAGGTTCGCCGCCCCCTTTGTCCACTAGCCGGGGGCTCATTTTCCTGTCAAGCAAGTCTTGATATATGAACGGAAGTGTAGCCCCCGGTATTGTGACGAAGAGAAGGGGCTCCACTGTCCGGGAGGACACAGCTGCAGACGGAGAGCAGCGTCACCCAACGCTACACCGCCCCGCATCTCCATGCCCAGCTGCAGGCGCACAGCAGTCATCAGCCGCCGCGGGTGGGTGACAAGATGCCATCACAGGGACAGGAGCGAGGATGAAATGCAGGACCATCACTATTCTACACACCTCGTTAGGCCTCATGTATCAAGATTACCTAGATGGGAAACCATACATTACCCCAGCAACCAATCAGAGCGCAGCTTTCTCAAATTGCTGCAGTAAAATGAAAGCTGCGCTCTGATTGGCTGTGATGGACGCTTTTAGTGCTAGACAGTTTCGATGAGATCCATTGTATCCAGTTTTACGGTACGGTGAGAAAGGGTTGTCTGGGGCTAGAAAACATGGCTGCTTTCTTCCAAACACAGCGCCACCCTTGTCTGTAGGTTGGGTGTGGTATTGCAGCTCAGCTCTATTGAAGTGCATGGGAGCTCAGCTGCATTACCAGACACAACCCACGGACAAGGGTGGCGCTATGTTTGGAAGAAAGCAGCCATGTTTTGTAACCCCGGACAACCCCTTGACAGTCTGTTAATACAACACCAACGGCCAGGAATTCCAGTAATCCGGCATATACCGTCATACGGTACAAGGCCAAATAGAGAAAAATGAGAAGGCAGAGATGGAAGCGCAGCGCTGTTACAGGATGTGTCTTCCTTTTGCCAGAAAAATAAACATTTTTTACATGTGATATTTAGTTCACAAAGCGTATATAAATGTGAGGGTCCTTCTGACAGGATCATCCGCTTTTCATCAGGAGTCTCTGATTACAGGCACTTCTGGATATAGGATATCCAATCAGCTCCAATCTGTGGAGGAAGCTGGCAGCAAGTGTGTGATTCTACTACAGCTCCTCCACAGGAGAAATGGAGTATTGCATGGTGCCTGTAGAAATGAATGGGTCGCCTGCGATGTGTGAACGGATCCTTCAGAGCGACACTAGATAGTCTACTTGATCACAAGAGAACCGCGCAGCTGGATGGGCGCAGCGCTGGCAGAGAGGTTAGACAGATCAGTGGAGAGCCCGGGCAACAAAGGTAGAGGAGGAGACAGACAAGAGATCCGGCACCGCTGATATGGAGGAAGGGTTCACCAATTAATGGACCATTATTGTGCTGCGGTGTTCAGCGGTGGGCAGACATCTTTGTGCAGCCTGATAAACCAATTTCGGAGACGCCATCTTCCACACCAGCAGCTCCGCCGGAGGATCTCCCGTCTTTCTCCACCCGCTCTCTGCAGTCAGGTCTCAGGCAGCCGTATGCAAGTTGTGCCGGAGAATCTGCAGTATGCTTCGCACCAGACGGACGCCCTCCGCGGATCTCGCCTGCAACACGACCCGAACCGACACGCGGCGATTAGATTTACACAATCTGTTCATTATAGACTCACTGGCTACATTGTGTCCGTGAAATACGCGGCCAGCGCCCGGACATAAAGCACGGCCATCAGGTTAAGGCCAGAGGCTCTCTGGAGCAGGTAGTTTACGCCGCTGTTCACCACTGATAAGCATTGGTTTCTCTGCTCCTCAAAAGGAAGAGAAGAACGGAACTAAAGGCCCATTTAGACACAGATTATCGCTCAAAAGATGATCATTGTGTCCATTTACAGGGCAAGGTGATCACTCAAATGTTGAGCGATCGCCTTGCGCTCCGAGTGGAGGATGCAGAAGACAAGCGGAGCCGCTTGTCTCCTGCATCCAACTGTTCTCTGCACGGAGCGCCCGGGTGTTATACAGCTGAGCACTTGCGAGTGGAGGATGCAGAAGACAAGCGGAGCCGCTTGTCTCCTGCATCCAACTGTTCCCGCTCGGAGCGCCCGGGTGTTATACAGCTGAGCGCTTGCGAGTGGAGGATGCAGAAGATGAGCGGGGTGTCCCCATTTGTCTTCTGCATCCAGCTGTTCTCTGCTTGGAGCGACCGGCTGTTATACAGCCGAGCGCTCGGAGCGGGGTATGGAGAACACAGCTGGACCGCTCTGATCTTCATACCCCGCCTATCATCAGGGAGCGGGATACAGCTGAAACAATAGTATCAGCTGTATCCCGCTGTGAATCCCTGATGAGGACAACGATGAGCGACGGGATAACGAAAACTGCCCGATGTCAGTGCAGCTACACACAACGATTATCGCTCAAAAGACGGCTATAGAGTGAATTCTGAGCGATAATCGTTGTCTAAA
This sequence comes from Eleutherodactylus coqui, assembly GCA_035609135.1. Classification (NCBI taxonomy): domain Eukaryota; kingdom Metazoa; phylum Chordata; class Amphibia; order Anura; family Eleutherodactylidae; genus Eleutherodactylus; species Eleutherodactylus coqui. The sequence goes on from CM069408.1 coordinate 9,678,350, forward strand.
TGGGCCGTAACGGAATTAAACGTTTACTTTTTTTTTTCACCATTAAATTCCACGGCTTTTCATTTAAAAAGGAAATGTTTCCGTTTTGTTTCCGTATTTCAATCAGAAATTAAACGGATTTAAACAGAAGAAACAAAACTATTTCCTTTTATGATAAACCCGCCGACATCGATGGGGAGCAAAACGGGACCGCGCAAAGGGAACAGATAACCGGAAATGCAACTCTCCAACGCGAATTGCGCCAGGGTTTCCCCGAGAAGGATCCCCTCCCTGGAGAACAGCGGCTCTATACCGACTGTAGAGGAGGCCTGGCAGACGCAGCAGCCATATCTGCAGCCATATCTGCAGTGCAGTCGGCGCTCCTGCATTGCAGACCGGAGGCACATTTGCTGCGGTTTGGTCACAAGTGACATTTTACTAGCAATTCGGGAGAAGAGCAGCGCTGGGGGGAGGGGGGAGAGGTGCAGCGCTGGGGGGAGGGGGGCGGCTGTCATCACATTTCAGGAAATCTCCGCTGGATCGTAAAAGACAAAGAAGAAAAAGCCAAATCCTCAACTGAGTGAAGAATACAAACTCCCCACATCACACCTGCTCTTCAGCCCCGTAGTAAGCGGTGACAGACTGGTTGCTAGGCACTGCCTGCCTGACAACCCTATATAAGGTGATGGTTGCTAGGCACCAAGTCCTTAGCAAACAGTCGGTCCTGGGTAACTCCAATGCTCAGAGCAGCAGTAGTCGGCCGTCACCAAGATATACCAGCAGGATAATAATAATAATAATAATCTTTATTTGTATAGCGCCAACATATTCCGCAGCGCTTACATAGACGGGGGATACAGTAAGACAAAAGTACAAAAAATTACAGAACCCCGGTTACATAGTAATCAGCTGATGGAAACAATAGGGGTGCGGGTCCTGCTCCAACGAGCTTACATACTACAAGTAATGGGGTGATACAGAAGGTAAAGGGGCTGGAGATGTGCACTGTATCGCGTGCTGGAGAGTGAGGGGTGATATACACATAGACAATGGTCAGACATTTAGCCGTGTGACTGCAGAAACACTATGACTGCAGGAGCGGTTTATGATGGCTAGCAGGGATTGCAGTCAGTAGGTCAGGGAGCATGTTATCAGGGGGAGTACAGAGGGGTTTGTTTAGGGAATGTGGTATGCCTCCCTGAAGAGGTGCCTTTTTAGAGCACGCCTGAAGTTCTGCGAGTCCTGGATTGCTCGGGTAGCCTTTGGTAGTGCGTTCCAGAGGACCGGTGCTGCTCTGGAGAAGTCTTGGAGGCGGGAATGAGAAGTTCGAATTAGAGGGGCGCTCAGTCTGGTTTCGTTAGCAGAGCGGAGAGCCCGGGCTGGGTGATGGATTGAGATGAGGGAGGCGATATAGGGGGGCGCTGCACTGTGGAGGGCTTTGTGGATGAAGGTGGCGAGTTTAAATTGAATTCTGTATTTAACGGGCAGCCAGTGCAGTGACCGGCACAGGGCAGAGGCGTCCGAGTAGCGGCTGGACAGGAAGATAAACCTGGCTGCCGCATTCAGGATGGATTGGAGAGGGTAGAGTCTGGTGCAGGGGAGGCCAATCAGCAACGAGTTGTAATAATCGAGGAGAGAGTAGATGAGGGCAACAATAAGCATTTTTAGCGTGTCCACAGTGAGAAAAGAGCAGATAACGCTCGACGGACACACAAGGAGCCGCCATGCCCGCCCGTACCACATCTTGTATCCAAGCTAGAGGCAGTACAACAGGGTACTAGAGCCTCCATACTAGAGGAGCGCTGCGCAGGCTCCCTCAGTCACGAGTCAAAATCCACATCATTAGTGCAGATTTTGACAAGTGTCTGATGCAGAAATGCTGCGGTAAATACATGTGAACCCCCCCAGGATGCTCTTACATGCGCAGCAGCCAACAGTGAGCATGCGTGTCATTCCATGTACACCGCCAGCTGATCTGCGGTACGGCTACTACGACCGGTCATCCCACACTGCTACACTGGCCGGGGCGATATGTATCCGACCAGCTGATGAACGGCTGCCAGCTGCTGGCGGTCACATCCACACGGTCCGCCGATCGCTCTTTCCGTATAAAAGGTCCTTCATTTCTGATTTTGTACATTTAAATGACACAATTCTGTAACTTCCTCCTGGCAACAAGTTAACCCCCTGCAGTCTGCTCTGTCCGGACCGTCCGTCTGCTCCCACAACTGCCGGCGTTCTGGGGTGGCATGTGGGCTTTAATTAGTGACTAATAGCGGCTCTGCGCTGGCATCAGGCGGCACGGGGAAAATACTTAACGATTATAATTAGCTGATGATTCATTTTAAAATGAGGAAGCGGAAATATTCAGATGTCCCGATATAACGATTACTTGTGTACCGGGCAGAATAACGCTCCTCGCACCAGGACGCTACCCACGACATGGCCTGTACAGCCCCCCGCTGCGCCAGCGATACTTCATCTCCGGCAAGAGTCTTCGTCTTCGGATTGGTCAAGTTTACTAAATACGTGCATGCCCCATTAACATCCCACTAGATAAGGTTTGCTTAGAACTCTGGTTTGTGCTGCCCCTCTGTTGTTCTTCCTGGCATTACCACTGTCCTTGTCTTGGGGGAGTTTCCCTACACAAGCTGACACTGGATAGTGTTGGGGTCTGTAAGGACCCCCTCCCCCCCCATTAATAAGGGGGTCCGGTACCCCTCAGTTCCTAGTAGTTTCTGTCGTAAAGTTTCGGGTTTCACTGCAGGAACCACTATAGCATTGTAGTGCTTACCCTGCTCCTTACTGGAGTGCCCCCTATTGCCCACAGTAAGTATTGAACATAGCGGCGAACACTCAAGCTGCATCACCGCTTCCCCGGCTCCACCCAGTTCTGTCCTACGAGTTCAGCGCCTAAAAGAACTGGCCGGACCCCCGGGAACAGCCGTGATGCAATCACACGGCCCCCCACATTCTTTGCTCTTATGGACGGGGAGGGCTCCATTTCCAATGCTCACAATGGGCAGCAGGGGGCCTTCAAATAAAGAGCGGGGGTCAGCACTGCTCCGCTACAGAGGTCCCTGGCATAAAACCTAATCATTTATGACACAGCAAAAACTTTTACGAGAAAGCGGTCAACCCCTTTAAATTAGTCAGACATTTCCAGGAGGAGTAACAGAGGAACGGCACAATGAAGAGTTCTATGAAAAGTTGCTCCAGATTTCTTATTTCATGAGGGTGCAAATATTTCCTAAAGGTAGACAAGTCAGTGGAGGTGAAAGAGTCCTCTTTAAAAACTATTTAACCATTGGTTTACAGGTTGACAAAGCCAATTGCACCCAATATGGCCGACACTGCTCACCCACCTTTCCTAAACTCCTAGCTATGAAGTAGCGTCTATTCACAACTATGTCAGAGGCGCTAGGCCCCTCCAAAGGAGCACAACAAGCTGTACAATTGCGTCCAGGCGGCATGCCGGACCCCGTTAAGTTTAATGACGTCGTTCCGGGGCCGCTGGTCTGCCATGTGACAGATCCATTCCGCTTCCCAGTTCCTATGTCTATGCCTATGTGAACAGCGTCTTACACGCATACTCCAGTCTGAAGGTGAGCTGCGACGTCGGCCGTCACCCACCTTTGCCTGCAGCTGCAAAAAAAAAAAAAAAATTAAAAAAAAAAGTTTTAAGCCTTTGTCAGAAGAGAAACTAATATTCACTGGTGATTTTTGGGGATTTTTAGGAAGAAATGCAAAATCTACAGATAATAAAGAGACTGCTGAAAGCTTGTACGGCCCCGCTCACGGGTACATCGGGGGACGATATAATACAGCAAGCAGGCGGCACGATGGCGGACGGACACCATTCTAGTTCATGAAGTCTACCCAGCCCTGCCCGGTCATTGCTCAGCTCCGAGGATGGAGTGGAACAATTGAGATGACACTGGAGCCTGGGGGCGGAGGGGAAGGGGGCCCGAGACCACCAAAGGAAGGTCTTGGTGGGAAACTTTGCACTTAGGTGTTGAATGTGGCCAAGTGTGAACAACAGCTGATGGGAGGACATATGAGCCAAACTGAGTGGAACCCAACTGTTCACCCCCCTCCCAGCAATGGGGTCAGTAATAGAAGCCTACAGGACTTGTCCCAGGAACATCAATGGGGTTGTCCTCAGGATAGGTCATCAATAAGAAGGGATAAAGGTCTTGGGCCCACATTGATATAAAGAGCTTGGCCATCCTCCTCCATCCCATAGAGGTCAGTGGAGCAGTGCTCTTACATGAGGCATTCAAGTGCGTTGGTCTGAGGGTCCCGGCGGTCGAACCACCAAAGTTCACACATTCAAAGCGTACCCGAGTTTTCTACAATACGTCATCAGGTTCTCCTTCCCCTCGATTGCTGCTGTTTGCACCCAGTTTCATGTTCTTAAGTTCTGATTTTCTGTTGCTCTGCTGTTTAGTTCCACCATCAGGGAAGGCCGAGCATTCTGCCAGTAGTTCCTGTCCTGACTTTATTGCCCTCACATGCTGCATTGTACTGCCTCTGGTCCAATCAGCAGGATCTGAACGCCCGCCCCTCTGCTCCGCCAGGACAATCAAGCATTTAGGCTCATGTCCACAACAATGCACGCGTGATACACGGTGAATGGAGGCAGTGAAAGCCAGTGGGCCTTCATTCTTCCATGCACACTGGCATGTGGACACTGCGTACTCATACGCAAAAGAAATAAAAATCACAGCACACCATTTCTCGCAGTGTCATCCTCAGCCCATACGAGGTCTCTGCCAGCAGGGCATATGGGCTGCTAAGTGTAAAATGCTGTGGGGAACCGGTGGCGTTTTACGCCCGTGGGCATGAGCCTTAAAGATACTGAAGCCACTATAATGTGTGTGCGTGTACCCACGCGCTGCAACAATAGGAGAGACAGACTGAGGAGATACTTATCACAGTGTCTGCAGATCTGTCAGCTTGCAGCCACTGAGTGCCCGGGTAGCTGCCTGTGCAGATAGCCCCTCTACCTGTTTTGAGACTGTCCCCGTGTCCTTGTTATAATGCAAGCTCTGTATTTAATACAATAGAGTGGATTGCAGAGAAGCTGGAAGGGAGACCCCTAGTGGCAGCCACTTCAAATGTGATTTACAGCGGTAAAGCCCAGAGTTTTAATACAAGCATACTTACAGAATATGATGATACTAACACTAGCTGGTAGATGAGCAGAAGTTGTCTAAAAAGTTAGTGCCCCTTTAAGATACCTTTACACGGGACAACTGCCGGGCCCATTAGTCGTTCCACTGATTACCGTCCAGCGCTCGCTCCTGTGCGTTACACAGGGGAAACAGTCATTCTGTAACTGGAGGCAGAGGGGTCGAAGATATCTTCTGGCCGCCCGTAAGCAGGGCTCGGTCATAGATTGAGCGGCTCCCATTTACACGGTCTTCGCTTTTAGTTTGGCTACAAATCCAGCGACTGACCAGGGAGTGATGTGTCACTCAGCGTCCTGTTGGCAGCCGCGTATACATGGGACGACTATGGGCCCAATTTGCTGGTTCCAGCAGTAATTCGGGCGATAATCCCCCCCCCCATGCCGTGTAAAGGTGCCTTTATCCCCTTGCCTGTTGATAAAGGATAATTGTATTCAGCAGGAAGACCGCTTTAAGACTTAAGAAATGCGCCAGCTGCTGCCACTGAACCATCGCGGGCGCTACGGGTACCCACCCGGCTCCACCGCGGAGCTCAGCTATTTGCGTACGTGCAAACAACTTTCTCCTGTGGTATCAATGGGCATTAAGGTGGCTGGCATCATTAAGTAATCTTTCCATCGCTCCTATTGTAATTGCTCTGTTGTGAAAACTTTGCTTTCATGTTTAACAATTAGGACCTGTCCGTACAGCGACCCGATCCCCGTCTGTTAAGCCCTTGTTTGCTGAACGCCCATAGAAAGGCTTGCAGAGGCAGGCAGCCGGAAACCGGCTCTGCGAGGTGCACAAGTGTGTTGGTGGAGCAGAGAGTCATCACAGGGTGACGTAGCGAAGAGGGTTACTAGCGGTGACCCCGTCCGTCTCCACAGGGTATAGATCCGCGGGACGGTAGCACGTGCCGCAGCCACCACAGTACTAGCGTACCAATGAGGTCACGTATGAGGAGAGCTAATGAACTGGCCAGCATCAAAGGGGGCTACAGGGGCAAACTCAATCTACCCTTTCCCACTAATGCCCCTAAACATGCCACCAGGGTCACCCATCCATGTCACATCGGTTCCTTTGGAGCCAATCTGCATACGAAAAAGGAATTTCACGTGACAATAACTACGGCCAACCAGCTGCGTGGTGCAGAAACGATCCGATCAGCCGAGGAATAAGCAGTTGCTTGTTTAGTAGCGGATCGTTAGCATGGTGACACGGCCCAATGCCCGGGCAAAGAACGCTCAGATGAATGATCAGCCACATAATCGGGCCATGCAAAGGGCCTGAAACTTGTGCACCCCTCCCCCTACTCCCTTGTACCCCTGTGCACCCACTGCACTTTCTTGTGCCCCCCCATAGAGAGTCTGAACGATGACTACAGTTCCGGTGAGTTACCATCAGTGTGGTCAACCAGGAGTGTCTGAAAGGAACCAACGATCCCTACAATGCCAAGAACCTCCGCCCGCATCCACCGGCTTGCATGGGTTACTGTAGTGAGATATTGCTGGGCTATAACACTATTTTACAGTCAGTACTATATAATACTGTGATAGCGGGGAGCCCACCGTGATCCACCAGCCAGCGGAATCATTTTTTGTTCCACACTACCCATTCTGCTGTCTCCATGGGGTTTTTAAAGGGGACCCGCGCAGTCCTCACGTCCGCAGGGTCGCTCACATAGCTTTCCTGCCGCAGCTCCATTGACTCCAACAAGATTTGTCTTTTGCTTATACTTGCTGCTATTACGCAGTTCTTAGATTTGGCTTCTGGTGTGGCGAATGTGTCAAGTGGGCGGTGCCTACCACTAACTGTCAATCAAGTCTGACACCACCCATTGACAGAAAGCAGTGGGGATCACCCACTTGACCCATTTACACAAACCGTAGCTGAGCCTAAGAGAAAAGTCAGTACAGAAAATGGGCGAATATTAAATAAAAGGATCAGAGTCAGCGGGGGCCACGGGGCCAAAGCTACCCAGCTGAACCCGCTGACATGAGTAAAGTCAGTGCAGAAAAAGAAAACCTGGTGGAGCGCCCCTGTTGACTTGCCAAGATGCCCTGTAAGCGGCACTCCAGTGTCTGAGGACATATTGAGGACAGTGTATCACATAAGGTACTGCCATACAAGTGCTATGCCGTAATTCAGCAGGAGGCGCGATATGTAATAAGGGGCAGGGGTGGGGATTGGTAATGCTGCACAAACTTCCATGTATGAAAAAGCTCAAGTGACAGGATGAATAAACCCAACGACTTATTTGGTTACAAAAAGCAGTACAACAGACACGTTTCGATGCAAAGGCCTCTTCTTCAGGGAATTCTGTAGAGAACCCAACTAGGGTCGGCTTTGGGGACTTAGCTGCGCCATGTGCGGTTTTTCGCTCCTCCGCTCATTCTGCTGACATGAGGATTTCATGGGTCCTTTTAAAGACCACCCTTCACCAGACCTTTATTAGTTTTTAAAATCCTGACTATTTGCAGCCACCATTAGGGGGAGCTACGTCATCCTCTACCAGCAGCTATAGAAAACCCCGATGGACGGGAGTGCGACACTCAGGATCCCCATGCATCAGCTGATCATTGGCCTGCTGTCAGTGCGGCAGACTGGAGGTCATCAATTGTCATAGGAAGCAGGGGGAGCGCAGTCATCAGTCCCACCAGAATCAATGGGAGCGCCGCGCTGCTTCCTGCTGCTCTTATGGTCAGGACACCCCGTTCTGTCCTGAGCAGGAACTGTAGAAGTATGGCGCTTGCACCTCTGACCACGTCCGGGTCCGCTGTAGTAACAGCAAGCTGGACGATCCATTGATGGACAGGGATGCCCAGCGGCGGGCCATCGACTATCAGCTGCTGAGGACTTATCCAGGGGATAGGCGTTCAGTTAAAAACAGACTGGAATGGCCCTTTAAAAACCACAAGCAGAACGTTGCAGGAAGGCGTTCCGTTACCGGCTTCCCCATCGCGTCTTCTAGAACTTCTTGACCTGCTTGTTGGGTAAATTTAGTAAAACCTCAACGCGAGGCCACCAATTGCCTCTGACATGGCAGAACGTGTAAGGGATCACTGCGGCGGCCGCTGAACCACAAGATTACAGGAAGGAGCTCCGGACTTGTCTGGTGTTCTGCGGCCAGAATAATCCCCTCTAACAGGGAGCGCCGCTCTCGGAGGTGGAGATCACACGGCGGCTTCATTAGATGTCATTACCATTCATCTACACAATCCCACCATGGATTAAGACTAGGACGGCTCACCTTCTTGCCTTACCCAGCTACTTAATGGCTGAAAATACAGTTAATTAAGGCCAATTATGAGATGTTAAATAAGAGCTGGCAGAGCTGACCCACATAGGCGCAGAGTAAGTGGGTGCACAATGCCATCCGTGGTCACTGCCGGGACAGACACCGGCAATCAATCCTGGAAAGAAGGCATTTCAGGCCAATGTGAGAGAAGAAGCTTCCAGATACCCTTGTACATAAAAAGGGGGTCCCTGACGCTCACAAAAACTTGCCCCTGGGTGGGTAATGGGGAAAAAAAAACCAATACATTCCCCCTCTCACGTTGCCTCCGGCTAACAATGAAGCCACATTCATTTGTCACAGGACTGCTGCAGCCAATCAATGGCCTGATCACAAAAGCGCAGCACCCACCGTTGCCCACTAATGAGCGCTGCCATCTTTCCATTGGTAACGGACGGATCACTTTCACATCACCTGACCAGCAGCGGCGGTCCGTGGCGGTTGCCAGTGTGCGCTGCGCTCTTGGGTGGTGGCAGTGAGCGCTCAGTATTTGGCGCGTCGTTCTGTGCGAGCTGAAATCTGCCGCTAAATCAGAGTCAACATCTGCGCCAACGATGTAGAAATGTTGCAGATTTTGTAGCATGTGAACGCGCCCTTAAACGGGTTTTCCCATCTTTAGTATGATGAAATATCGCCAGGATATCCCACCACTTTATGCGCACATGGGACCCCCATGATGTGGAACATGAAGGGGATGCAGCAGTATTGTGGCGCTGTGTCCCCCTTCTTATCTCCCCCTGTGGCGGCACTCCGGACCATCTGGCTATGCAGTGAACTGTAGCATGGCCCATTCACTTAAATAGGGCCACCAGCAGCACAGCCGGGGGGAGCAGCGCTACGCCATCCTTATGGAGTCCTATAGGTCATGCAATCCTCCATGGGTAAGCTATGCCAATCAGTGGTGGAGTAATACCACAGTGCCACTTACTGGAAGGTGGCTACCCTATGAGTCAATATTTGACCTCTTAAAGGGGTTGTGCCATAAATGACAATCGGTCTAGTTGCATACGTTTGATCGGTAGTCTCACCGCTGAGATCCCCAATGATCCCGAGTTCCATGTTCCTCCTGCATCCCTACAGTGAATGGACTGCACTAATTTCCAATGGGATTGCTGGTGATAGCCGAGGGCTTGTACTTTATTACCATCAGCCCCACTGAAATGAAGGAAGTGGCGCCACGGGTACCCATCTGCCACTCTAGTCAATCTCCATATCACTGCGGGTGGAGGCAGTGATCCCATGGTAAGAGGAAGAGGGCGACATGGGACCCCCTTGGGCATCTCAGCAGTGAGACCCCCACTGATCAGACTTATCACCTATCCTGCAGTTAGGTGATAAGTCAATTCTGGTACAACCCCTTTAACAGCGGCAGGCGGGAAGAGCGACTGGGGTGGTGAAAACGGGTATCCTGAGGAGAGTTCAGGAAAGACGAAACCCCAGAGGAACAGAAAGGAACACAAAGTAAACTCAGAAACCTCTCGTCCTGCCGGATGTTCCAGGGTCTGTGCCCCTCAGCAGAGCGAAGTGTAGGATTATATAGGAGCCCCCAAACGGCTGTCTGTACATGAGTGTCCTGGTTCGACTTACCTCCCTCTAATGTTGTAAACCCTGTTAACAGGTCTGGCATCGATCCACCGGGTAGATACCGCTCCAACGGGTGGCACCTTGGAGGATTGCCTCATACCGTAATTGATTTGCGTAGCTTTTCCCAGAAAGCATTGCACGGCCTATAAAAAAGACTCAGTAGCTGGGATTGGACGGCTTTTTTTGCTTTAGACTGGGATGGACATCATTTAGTCAGTAGTCACAAGTCTATGGCCAGCGTGAGGGTACGCTCGCACGTAGCGCAAATGCTGGGAACTTTTCGCAGCTCAAAACCTGCAGCGGAGCTGAGCGACTGCTAGGATCTAACGGGTGCGAGTAAAGACAAGTCGCCACTCACCGCCTGCACCCGACAACCCAACGCCAGGGAAAAGATGGCAGCGTTCAGTAGTGCCGTCAGCGGCGATTTGTAAGCGCCTTCTCGTGTTCCCGTTAGGTCCTAGCGGTGGCTGAAATCATCTGCGGATCCACAGCTGAAGGAAACCAACGGTGCAGATTTGCTGAATTTCCGCTACATGTAGACGTACCGCGTGTGACGCTTAATCCTGGAAGGGTGACTGTGGCCACCATAAGGACGGCTGACCCCTGGGACGACTCGTGGGCTGCCGGCCCGCTGACAGTTTCCCACAGATTCCGGTAAGGAGCCTTTTCACGGCGTGGAGATCAAGGAACGTTTCCTGAGCAAACAATTCGGACATTTACAAGGCTGTGAGAAGAGGCCGGTCCTACCAGATATAAAGCCCTGATTTCTATTCCATGTGTGCTGGCCCTTTAAAACCACCCTCTAAACCTGCCCAACGGTGAAAGACCAAAACTTCTCCCATCATGGAGATTGCCAGGAGGAGCGGCCCGCAAAATAAATCCCCCTAGTAACACGGCAATAATGGCGACTCGCACACCGGGAGATACGAGGGCGTGAATGCTGAAAGAGCATGGACAGAGTAATAGCCATACCATGAGGACGGAGCCAGATAATGGGCACACCGGGGGTTGGGAGGTGACAGGGTTCACACCCAACCCCCATTTACATCCTGCATGTTGCTTAGGGTAAACTCTGTAAGAGAAAGCAGAAGGTTTTATCTATGGGATCCAACAGAACAACACTGACCGATTCAGTAGGGACAGCATCATAATGTCAGGGACGCCATCACCAGGCAGACCCCTTTAAGGGGGGACGCCATCACCAGGCGGACCCCTTTAAGGGGGACGCCATCACCAGGCGGACCCCTTTAAGGGGGGACGCCATCACCAGGCAGACCCCTTTAAGGGGGGGGCGCCATCACCAGGCAGACCCCTTTAAGGGGGGACGCCATCACCAGGCAGACCCCTTTAAGGGGGGACGCCATCACCAGGCAGACCCCTTTAAAGGGGACGTCATCACCAGGCAGACCCCTTTAAAGGGGACGCCATCTTATTGTGTCCCACACCCGATCTCAGAGGAAGGGGGTTCTGGATCCTTTACAGCGATCACCTGTGACCCCCACTGACCTCAGATTGCCCGTGGCTAGGTTAAGGCCACGAGGGACCTATAATTCATTAGCTTACATATCGCCAATACAACCTGGTCTGTGAACAAACCTGCCGACACTTCAGAAGATGCTTGCCCACCATTTCTCACAAATTATTAAAAGGGGGGTTTCTAGACCGATAATTCATATTTTACAAGCTTAAGATGATGTAAAACAAGGAATGGAAAAAGCCAAACATACGTCCCCTACTTCAGTGGCTCCGCCTCCAGCGCTGGAACCCCAGGGCCCACCGCTCAGAACCTGGGGGCTACTCATGTGCCACACATTGTCGAATCGACCACTCAGCCAACCACGGACTTTAACGACCACGGTAGCATCACAGCTGAAGCCTGGGGTTGACTAAGCTGTCACATGCACAAAGAACAGCATGAGATCACAGAGGTGAGGGGAAAAAAAACAAAAAATTCACAGAAAAAGCCAAAAATACAATACCTGAAGGTCTGACGCGGTCGCCATAGGCACAAATCGCCATAAGGCAGGCACAATCGCCGTAGGGCAGGCGCAATGGCCGTAAGCCCTGGAGATATGCAGTCAGCCAGACAATAATGTGGAGGAGCAGCTTGTTCCTGGCAGGCTAATATGCAGTCACCCACTCAACCCAGCCCAGATTGGGGAGGAGTGACTGCATATACTAATAGCCTGCACATGTGAACGATACCAAAGATGCCAGCCATAGATGGATGGTGACCCACCATACAGGATATCAACCCTGGCTGATATAAAGTGGGCCACACTGGCTGACATCTTGGGCTCCCCCACCAACTAGCAAACTACATACAAAAGTTTTTGTTTTTTTCCCTCACCTCTGTGATTTTATGTAATTTATAGTGAGTTAGCGTAGGTACTGACGGAAGCGGTGTGGCCTTGGCGCGGCCCGTCAGCCTATGCATTTTGGCCAAAATGCAGTACCAACACCCGCATTTTATTAGTATGCATTAGTACTTTTGTATGTAGTTTGCTAGTTGGTGGGGGAGCCCAAGATGTCAGCCAGTGTGGCCCACTTTATATCAGCCAGGGTTGATATCCTGTATGGTGGGTCACCATCCATCTATGGCTGACATCTTTGGTATCGTTCACATGTGCAGGCTATTAGTATATGCAGTCACTCCTCCCCAATCTGGGCTGGGTTGAGTGGGTGACTGCATATTAGCCTGCCAGGAACAAGCTGCTCCTCCACATTATTGTCTGGCTGACTGCATATCTCCAGGGCTTAAGGCCATTGCGCCTGCCCTACGGCGATTGTGCCTGCCTTATGGCGATCGTGCTTATGGTGACCGTGTCTGCTTTGCAGACCTTCAGGTATTGTATTTTTGGCTTTTTCTGTGAATAAAGAACAGCATGAGTGCTCAGCTGGTCCAGAGCAGCGGCGCCAGCGCTGGGCGGGAGCAGGTGCAGAGCAGCGGCGCCAGCGCTGGGCGGGAGCAGGTCCAGAGCAGACGCCTTTCCATGATGCTGATTCTCCAAGAGCGAGGGCCGCGGACGCCTTTCCATGAGTCGTACCACATTTATAGTGGTGGTTTATGGCATTAATATTTATGGCTCAGCTCACACATCGGAGATCGTCTGCAGATCGCCGTGGATGTTTGGTGCCGATCTACATGTAAATCCTCGTTCCATAGACTTTGATACGACTTTCACCTCTTCAAATGAGATTGAGTAATGTGCATCAAAACTGCATTTTAGGCCAAGTTCCCATCTCCGCTCAGAGCCCTCAGCACAGATCTACAATAGTAGGGCGGACCCGAGGGAAGGCTAGGGCAGAACTACAAAGAGAAGGAAAAGTAGCGCCCTGGCAGCCACCCCAAATAATGCATCCCTATTTAATACAATTTGTCGGTCAATAGTAAAAAAAAATTAAAATAAAAGCTGGGCCTCGGCGCGACCGTTGTGGAGAAACAAACATCAGAGGAGGAGCTCAACGTCTGTTTTATTAAGAGCAGCCTAAGTAGACGCGTTTCGGAGCTATGGCCCCCTTCCTTAATATCTGCCGATGACACATCCAGAAGCGCGGGCAGCGTTTAGGCATGATCCTGTTAACAGAGAAGAGGAGCCCCGAAACGCGTCTACTTAGGCTGGTTTCAATAAGCGAGGCTGAGCTAATCCCCTGATGTCTTGTGCTTCTCTAAGACGCTCACACCTATACCAAGTTGCTTTTTTTCTTACCATTGACAATCATCTATACGTCTCCTCCTCCTCCTTCTCTGACGAACTAATAAAATGTAACCTTTATTAATAACAAGTAACACTTCATATGCACAAAATGTAACCATTCACCAAATGGTGCAGGAACCCATCATATCTGATTATGCCCTCATGTTCACCCTGATAGTATTGGGCACAGGGGCTGCTGCAGCCAAGAAGCCAAACCCTATATCCGAAGCAGCGGAGAGCATTGTATATTCAAACATAAAGCCCCCCAAACATGTTCCACCACCGTAGTGGCGTCATCCGGGGACGGGCCAATTACCCCAATCCACTGATGACGCTAATGTTGTGACACCACAGAACAGCTCAGCATTATATGCGGTTTTATTTAGTAAACTAGCAGTTGGTGTGCCTGAAGCGGCGCGGACCCCATTACTGTAGTCCTTGGGGGGCCGCTCACTTAGAGCACTTCTGCAGAGGGCTGAGCTAAACACCACAAGCCGATTGCGCTGGGGTGAATTTTGATGCAGATCATTATTACGCTGCTTGCCTCTTATTATATTAGGGCTGAATCCACAGATCTGATTGGTTTCCCCTGCAGTCAGTGATGAATCTCTTATACTTTACATATATTCTACAAGCCGCTCTCAGACAAACAAACTCTTATTCTCCAGACAAAAGATGTTTGGACTCTTCCTTCCAGTACGAATCCGGAAAAGAGCAGAAGACAAAGCGAAGCGGCCGATCTGCAATCTATTTAGCAAACCCCATGAATGCATCTGTGGATGCGGCTGCCGGAGCCGTCATTGTATAGGAAGGAGTCTATCAATGTCAGGCACAACCCAGGATACAAAGATAGGTCACAGCGACTGCATGTGGCAACTTGTAGCCCTTTCTCAATGTAGTGTCATGTATTACTAAGAGGACTGGGGCCGCCCAGGAGGCATGTGAAGAACACCGGGAGAGGGAACAATGTGGTTTAGGTTTGGTGCCCCGCAGGAGGAGGTTACATGGCAGCGATGAATGGAGGCCGATGCGGGTCACGGCGTTATGTTTAGATACTCCACTTTCATTTACCTCGTCTACAGGACACATTGCATAAGTCGGCTCCTTCTGAGTCAAAGCCCGTTCTTCCAGCCCTGCCGGTGTGAAGCCTAAAACCAACGTCAATGACTGCATTAAGTGTGGAGACACCTCGGTTTCCACCCTTGTTTCTGGGGCTCCCGTGATGACTAATAGAGAAAGGAAGGACATGATTAACTGAAAAGGGACTATGCCGAAACATCCAGTGCCTAGAAGTCGCCCAAATCATTATAGTCTACTGTAGGTGCAGAAAAGTAATGAAAAGAGCGCATGATGGTACATTAGTATACGGGGCGATTCCATACCAGACTGAGCTTCTATACATCTGTCACAGAGACAATGACGTCTCCAGACAAGAAGGACTGTGCCAACAAAGTCCCACTGAGCAAGAAAAGGGATCATCACAATGCTTTCCGATAGGGGGCGCTGCAGAGGCATTGTCCCATTTTTTGCATAAATTACCCAGAGGAGCGTGCATGGCCTTATAAGTCTCCTCACACCTTCTAGGTGCTCTCCCCAAGGAGAAACGATATCCTTCCTGACCAAGCCGAAAAGTTACATTGTGCAACTGAAGCGATGAGACCAATATAAATGGGACTTTAGACCTTGTATAGCAGCCGGACGAACGCTGGTTTAGCAGATCCCTCCCCGGTGTAATCTGCCCAGTGATTGAACCGTAAGCGATAAAGGTTTGCCGTTAATCGCATATTTTATGCGGCATTAAAATGAGTTTTTCAGCCCCCCTCCCCAAAGTGGTTTCTTAGTTTCTTACAAGACCTTTTCGTTCCTCCCCATACGGCCACCATTGGTTGGATGTACATCTTCCGGTCCACAAAGGCGGCTGATCGGCTTGTTTATGTGAGTATTAGCATTCCCGCTGATCAGCCCACAAATGAGCGCTGGCTGTTTAGATGGCGGTTGTTGGCATATTTACATGGCTCGACGATCGGGCAAACATTCATGCCTGACAAGGCCATATAAAAGGCCCTTAAATGTAAAGTTAACGAGCGCCAATCACCTCGCTACAGGCAATAATACATCAGGTCTCAGTCAACCACGGGGCTCAACAAGACACATCCTCCTACTAGGTGGCATTTTTGTAATAAGAACCAAAATAAGACAGACATAGTATCTTTTTTTCATTCGCGTGAAAAATGAAGTCTGAATATCCCAAAGCAAATCAGTGGCAGTCAGTTCTCCGTATTAAGCGCATAATACAGAGCGCAAATACGCCCATGTGAATGAGGTCTAACGACTGAGCGGGAGTGAATGTTTATCTGCCCGATCAGCGAACTGCACAAATATGCTCAAGATTAGCGGGTGTAGAAGAAAACGCTCATTCATCAGCTAATATAGCCTTATGTGAGCATAAAGATGGTGGTTGGCTGCAGATCTCCAGGCGTACCGACCAATGGTGGCTGTACAGGGACGAGCGACGCCATTACTGTTCCTTCAGCTCTATACGGTCATCTGTCAGTGTAGACATTATTACCATGTGCCAATCGACCTGCTCATTCTCAGTCGGCGCTCTCATGGGCAGATGATCTGTCAGAGGTATATATTATATACATACACACACATATAGTGTGTGCATGTAAATATATGTATTCATATACAAATAGTACAGACGTGTGATAAACCAACAACACAGGATGAGGGAAGAGATGTCCCCGATATGTCCACATGTAGATCTGTCCTCGTTAGGAGCTCCATGAAGCTCCCGGTTACTTCACTTTTTCCTTATCGATTACTTTGCATAACGTTTCACTCTACTCGCCAACATTGTACCTATTTTTTTTTCTTTTACTGAAACAATGAAACAAATGATGAAACATTGTATCCATAACTTTCTTTTTAACCTTACGAGGGGTATGGCAAGACAAAAACTTCTGCGTCCACCGAGGCATGCTGGGAGCTGTAGTTTTACAAAGGCTGGAGAGCTAGAGGCTATTGTAATAGAGTCCCTATGCAGTATCTGATTGGACAGATATGTGATAGAGAATCCCTTGGGTAGAACACTGTCATTTGGGGGAAAAATTGCTATAAATGTCATAATTTTTATGGTATGATGAGAAACAAAAGTAAAAAAAAAAAAGAAGCCAACACTCCAACCTTCTGCCTGGAAGATTCCATGTATGAGGTGCAGATAAAGGTATCGCGATGAGCCCTCAGGGGGAGATACGGGGAGTGGAGACTCAGCAGAGCCGCCGTAGCATTCCCAGGTGTCTGCAGGTCATCCCCGTACATCAAATTAATACCAGCGCTTGTCTGTAAACCAACACCGGCTTTATCATCCATGCCAAGACACTGGCGTCCCTCCAATACTCTGCAACCACTTATGGTCGGACTTAGAAATCCATAAAGAAGAGCCTCCACCGCAGAACGTCCACCAGGAAAGTGGGGAAATCATTAAAAGGATTTCTGGTTTACAGAACTCAAAGCTGGAAAGTTCTGAAAGACCCAACAGCTCCATACATTACTAGGACAGCTCGTGGTTATCAACGAGAAACGTGTAATGCTTCATTTGGCCTTCGGAGGCACTGTGGGGAAATTAAAATGCTGCAAAACTTTCCTAAATGTCTATGAAAGGAAATGTGCCACAAATTCTGCACTGGATTAATTACACCACATTTACAACACACACTATAATATATATATATTTATTTTATTTGTGACATTCCAGCCTTGGCTTTTTTTCCTGCATCTACAGAACATTTAACCATAAAAAACGAGATCCATCATATTGTAATTAAACAATTCCACGACCCAAAGTCGGAGGGTTCCTCCAATCTGAATGACTTTCCTAGTAATTATCGGGACCCGCTGCTTCACAACAAACACCTTTCTTATCTCTCATCTGAAGGGCTTCAAGGTCAAAACATCACTTACTGGAAGACGACTCTCTAATCACCCGAGAAAATGAACAATGCGCCGTCATGTGGCGAGATCTGCCGGAGACTACATCACTGTCTCATTACTGCAGAGAACCCCATTGTGTTCGGGGCACGGGCGCTGGGGTTTGATGCCATCCTCCTGCTAGTCTAGATTAAAGTCATTGACTGATAAATGGCTGTGTTATCTGTGAAGTGCAGGGCGCCCCGCAGAGGAGGAGGCTTCATACAGGCCAAGGCAGGGGATCTCACGCAGTAATTGGTAATCTGCATCAGAGATGAGCATCAACACCCGATCACTGGATATGATCTAAGCCGAGTCTAGGCCATCAGCAGCTTACAACTAGACAAACCCGTTAAACTGCCACCTCAAATGCCCAACACAACGGATGTTGGCAAGCTTCTGGTCAAAAGACAATAAGTTGTTGGTCGACCTACGGATCTACGAGCGGCCCCTCCACACGTTTACAGACCGGCTTTTGTTCGAGGATCAGGGGCAGATATATCCCAAACTCCTGAATAAAACCGCGCAGAATGCCGGAGAGCATGACAGAAGCCAGACCCATTATTGTCAATGGGGACCACCCAGCACTGTTTGTTGCCATCACAGGACCGCTCCGGCTTTCCATCTTCCTGCACCCAGGATAGAACAGGAAAACAAATCTAGATGTGAAAGTCAGTTGCAATCAATTACAATGGTCTGAAAAATCAGTGATGACAGCTTGACAACTCCATGGAGTCAACCCATTGGGCGAACGAGGTGGCGGGAGATTGGATTCTGCACCCACCCCGACGAGGGCTGGCAGTCTTTCACCCGTACACTATTAATTTAGGAGATGGAGTTGATGTAAACGCTGACCAGGTTCAAATGCCATTTTTGCTTTGGCCATTCCAAGAGCATGGATAATTTTTGGTCTTCATAGCCAGGGAGCATCAGGCTCCGTAGAAGGCAATAGCAAATCCTAAATGTCCGGCACCAGAAGCAGATTTCTAGGTTCCTCGGATAACTAGCTCCCCCATGGGATAAGCACAACCCTTGCCAAATCAGCAAAAACGGCACGACAACTCCCTTGAGTCAACCACGAGGTAAAACTAGGTGGCGCCAAATGGATTTAGCCTGCACCCACCCCTAATAAAGATTGGGAGCTTTTCCCCCCTACTCTCTTAATTTAGGAGCCAAAGGGGATGTAGAGTTTTGCCAGATTCGAACTTTTTTTTTCCGCTTCGACCAATCCAAGAGTCAGTGCGATTTTCTGCTTTAGTAGCCAAGCATGGATTTCCATAGAAACCGATAGCAAGTCCAAAAAGTTGGGCATCAGAGGCAAAGTTTCTGGATGCTTTGGTGCCTCGCTGCTCCTAGGATAATCCTAACGGCTGCAAAAGCTGCGACCATCTTGAACAGAAACTGCAGTAAAATACACAACCAGATAGCCAACAGAGAGTTTACAGGTGCAAAAAAGGCCCAAAACCCCAAAATAACACAAAACTGTTGTATCACCTCGATGACATGAGATATCTCCTCTATAGCATCCCATTATCTTACTGCATGGGCAGCTCTGACGGTGTGACTGTCGTAACGCGCCACGGCATTCCACCAACGCCGGGTAACAAGGATGCCTCGTAGAGGCGGCAGAGGAAATATCGGAAACCAGAGGCTTGCCCTTCAGATCCAGAAGAGGCATCTTCACAACTACAAGATTTGACTGCAGACAACTGAGAGAACCTCAGGATTTTCTTGACAATCAAACAATTATAACAAATATTGTGAATTCCCTTCGAATACATTTCGGCACATTCACAGCCTGCCAGCCGCTCAGTCACATAGAAAGGGCCTTATTCACACGACTGTATATATGGCGCTATGTAGCAGCGTCCAAAGACAGCAAAAAAAATCGCGACCATCTGAAGCATTGGATTCCAATCTAAAAACCCCAAGTTTGAGGGGGAATCCCATTTTTTGGCATTCGAAATGTTCAAAAACCTAAATCTGCCCATTTTTATATGTCATAAGGTGGCGTTCCCCCTCAAACTTCAAATTTCAAGAATGAAACCTTGAGAAATAAAGTAATTGTTAAGCTGTCACCGGCAGATTTGACTTTGGGATTCTGTTGAGGGCAACACCTAAAAGACCCCCAATTTACACCCTCCAACCCCTTTTTAAGAAGGAGCGGCTTCAGAAGTCCGCTTACCACTTTCACAGAAGCGAGGTACCGGAAGACAGGATGTGGTCAGGGCACACAGAGTTTATACAATAAGGAGAGACAGGTAGTTTGGGCAGAGTAGGCAGCAATCAGGCAGAGAATAGACTGAGGCCATGACAGACAGAATTTGGCAAAGCTGGGTACGCAAGTCAGGGTCAAAACCAGGACAAGAGACAGGAACACCATTACAGATGCCAATGAAACCTGTTGCTCGGGCTCATCCAGAGAGGGAGGTGCCTTTAATAACCTGGTTAACCTCAGGACTGTTTGGGGAAAGGAAAGCTGGGCGCACACACTATAGGGAGACACTAACATCCGGGGGGTCGGCACAGAAAGAAGAGAGGACCCTGATGGATGCAAGTGGTAGGCAGGGATGGTGAGACAAGGCACCGCTGGCGGCCATAGCACTAGAATCCCTTTAAAGTGTTTTTCCAGGCATTAACCATGATGACCTATCCTCAGTATAGGTCATTTACAGTTGATTGGCAGGGATTGTCCATTCAGGATCCCCACCAATCAGCTGATCCTCAGGTAAACGGTCAATGCAGCAGGGTCCAATGTAGTCATTGGTGGGCAGGGCTGGGGGTGTTGGGCACTTCAGCCCCCGACAGCCGTCCCAGCAATCGTTCCTGAGCTTTCACGAGGCAGCAAGGATCGCCCAATGAATGGAGAGAGGAGCGGGCCAGAGATCGCTTCAGCCCGCCTGCATTCATAGTAAACAGGCAGTCGTTCATAGATGAATAACCGTCTGTTCACACAGGCCAATCATTAGATTTGTACACCCGCACCATCAGGACAAATAACTTACGGTTCGTCGTAGAGTCACTGCCAGCATTTACACTGCATGATTATTCAGATTACCGCGATCCAGTGAGAATCTGAATGATTATCATTCATTGTAAAGAGGCCCCTAAGAGATCGCTTCACACTTACTGAGACCACAGAGTGACGCGCTCTACTACACTTCCGGCCCTGACCACCATGACTACCGCCGCTGCACTGACAGCTGGCCAGAGGATGAGCTGATCCTCAAGGATCCCTAGCAGTGGCCCTGCATTGATCTGGGGATAGGTAATCAATAGTAAACGCCTGGATACCCCTTTAAGTCATCATCCATAGGACCTGACGGGTAAACAAACACACGAGACATCAAACAATCCAGAAAGTCTGTAAAACTCACTAATAAAAGGGCAGAAAACCTCTGGGAAGAGAATTAAAGTCCTCAAGTACCCGAAGACGTTCATAATTAGGTTTTGCGGCTCATCTTTTGATTTGAGTCTTGTGAAATCCCACCCTGTATCGGCGCTCTGCCCTGGGAACAAGTGCCGGATTATCAGACTCATCCGGATTAAAGGGATGTCCCCAAGTATTGCACAGGAGATCAGAGGAATACAAAACGGTGTTCCTATATGCAATGAAATAGACATCTGGCCCCAAACACAAACACAGCAAAAACCCTGCAGGAGCTGTGAACCCTCGGCCGGCCGCAGCGACAGAGTCAGCGCCTGCCAGGAGGGGGAGGGGAACTCCAGGCAAGGATGGACTACAAGAGGAAGCAGAGGTCACCTCCGAGCGGACGAGGCTTCCTACTCGCTGGGGATCGTATGGACTGTAGTCATAGGAGCAGCGCAGATCCCACCCAGCGCACTCGCGGACCGGCAAACGTAAAAGAGAACATTTTATTTATTTATTTTTTTTAAGTGACAAAAAGTTGACAAAAACTTTTAAGTCCCATTTACCACTTAAAATAATCAAAGTGGCAGCGTCGGCAGCAGATCTCCCGTCTGCACGGCCGCCGCGGTTCGCTGCGAGTGAAGAGAATCGCAGTGTTTGTGTAAAACATCCGACTTATCTAATCTGAAGAGAAATCAGCCGGGCCAAACTAAACAGCGATCCGACCGGAGACTCAACAAACCGCGGGCGCAGCGCGACACACTGGGACCGCCGCACCGCCTCCTGGGAGAATACCACTTGTGCGCCCCCATCGCTGCCACTGGGCACGGAGCGCGGTCTCCAGAGACAGAGAACTGGAGTCCGCATGGAAAATAGCCAAGATATCGGAAACAATGGCGCAGCGGACTACACCGATCATAAGCATGTGGTGAAACTACAACTCCCCACCGTAGAAATTATTATATAGACGCATGCGCGTGTCTAAAGGAAAACAGTACGTTGCCCGTAGCAACCAATCAGAACAGTTATCGTTTAAGGTAAAATGAAAGCTGTTCTGATTGGTTGCTAGGGGCAACAGACAGCGACTGTTGCAACATTTGAGCCTCAATTATAAACCGGTCCTCGTTTCCCCCAGCAACCAATCAGAACTCAGCCTTTATCTCTATGGTAAAGTGAAAGCTGTCCTGTGATTGGTTGCTACCCTGTTTCCCCCGAAAATAAGACAGTGTGTTATATTAATTTTTGCTCCCAAAGATGTGCTAGGTCTTATAAAGGAGGCCGTGTCCTTGGGGCTTATTCACATGAAGCGCTGAACCCCGTTAATTTTCATACCTGCGTTTTTACATCTATGGAAGACCAGCCGCAGCATGTCGTATTCTGGACCGCATCGCCGACCGCAATAAGCGATTGAAGTGAATGGAACTGCGCAATTTTGCCCGATATCTAAGTATTTGCTGCATATTTATACAGGAAAAAAAAAAGTACTTTTGGGTGCGAGTAAATCTGCAGCGATCAGGCGTGCAGAAAGATGGCGGCCGCGTCAAAATACACAACGAATAGGTAGATTTTTCGTTCCGTGAAAACAGCATATTGATAGATTGCAGCTAAGTCCGCCCGTGCAACGACCCCGAGACCGGATTTATAAGGGGAGTACGGCAGAGGTCAGAAGATACGGCGTATGTTGCGCTTGCTTGGTCTGCGCTTTTCATGCATCGGCGATGCTTTTCGGTGCTAGAGGGGCGGTTTGCTTCGCCGTCGGAGGTTTTCTTGCTCTTGAACATAAAATAAACGAGTGCGATGCGGTTTTTTTTACACTCCCAGGAGGAGATAATGGACATTTGGGGCCACAGAATTACCCAAAAACAGGAAATGCTGCGATTGTTCTGATCTCGCACCACCGGCGCCAGCGAAAAACGGTTCATGTAATATTACACCTCTTAGCGGTCCGTACGCCTCGTAACCGCACAGAAGACGTATGTGAATACAACCAGAGAACGACGTATAAAAACATCTGCGTAAACAGCGAGGCGCTCCGGTGCACGTTGGCGCTATATCACCCATTCGCGCACCGGTATACCTTGACACTATATCACCCGTTCGTGCGCCGGTATACCTTGGCGCTATATCACCCATTCATGCGCCGGTATACCTTGGCGCTATATCACCCATTGACACTGTAGGCAGGAGATAGAACTGCGCTCGGATTCATCCTCCGACGTAAGGCTGCTTTTACACGGATGACCGCTGACAGAGGACGCGGCGCAGCCGTTCACACAAGCAGATAAATCGTTCAGCTGGTCACGACTATATGATCGCTATTGATACGCTACGTGTGAACGAGACGCGCACCTGTCCTCGTTGGCCGCGGTTACACTGAATTGGCGTTCAAATGCGCAGAAACAATATTTTTGACGGATTATCCTTTCATATACGAGGAGCCGCAGAGAAAGTCATCGATTGGGACAACGTGAAATCGTAAATCCTGCGAACGTCCTCCAGCACTGATGACAAACCCACAAGACCGCCGGACGCACGACATCCCGTATCTGTAAAGAGGAAACCTCAGGAGAGGACGACCGCACGACAAACACCAAGCAACAAACTTCAAGAGACTTTCCAGGAAACTACTGATAAAGTTCGCTGAAGTGAGCGCCGGCCGCGAGATCGGCTACCGGAGACGAACCTACCGGCGCTCATTTCACCCAACTGATCGGCTACCGAAGCCAAACCTACAGGCGCTCACCTCACCCAACTTTGTCACACACTGAAAAGACCATTTAAAGACCTCCAACAGATGTAGCAGAGCCCAGGCGGCAATACCATTGTGTGTTTCCCCAGGACTGCAGGTAAGTGCTGTACCAACCAGCGAAGCGCCTGACAGACCGCATAATCGGACAGATGTAGCAGAGCTGGAGACAGCTACACTTCCTGGTGTGACAACCTCAGCAAAATACATCGCAGCAGATCTAAACCAGCAGCAAACACACTCATCTCTGCTGCATGACAAACACAACTCCGCTACATCAGAAGTTTGCTAAAAGGTCCCAACCAGGAGGACCCCGCACTCCGCTCCTGATCCTCCCACTGCAGAGCAGTCCTACTGGCCCATACATGGCGAGATGAACCCCCCGACACACTCGTCTCTGCTGCTCACCCATTGTGCTTCCTGCGCTGCTTCCACATGCTGCTCAGTAGATGGAGTGCAGCGGGTGGGAGGATCAGCTGAGGATGAGCGGCGGGGCGGGCTGTGGGAGCGCCTTCCTCCTCTTGGGATTTAGTCACACTGGGCTTGTGGGGGCCTGCGGCTAGTGCTGCCCCCCTGCTGGCCACCTGCAGCTAGTACTGCCCCCCTGCGGCTAGTGCTGCCCTCCCCCCCCCCCCTGCTGGTTGCCTGAAGGCTAATGGAAGCCACAAATTTGCAACTTGAAAAACACAAAACCAGAAGTGGCGGCGCAGGTAGGACAGGCGAGAGGAGCCGCCCGGAGAGGAACAACCTGCAGGGAATGGAAACCAGCGTGTAGAGGAAAGCACTGACCCAGGCGCAGCCACACGGGCGGGTGCGACAGCGAATCGCGCTCTGCGATTCCTGCTGCGGGGGCGAGGACCATCACAAGTCGCCTCTGCGGTTTTCATGCCTGTGAAATCTGCAGGTTTCAGTAGGAAAAACTGAAAAATCGCATCGCACTCACAGGGATATCGCTCCTAAATGCGAGGACGGCGCAAATGTTTTTGCCGACAATCTTCCAAAAATCGGACGCGCAGTGATTTTTCATTCTGGGAGCCGCGGGTTCTATTCATGTGTAATATCGGACCATATGATAAGCAGATATCACGGAAAGCAATCTTTGGACTGGGGGAAAAAAAAGTCCAAATACGGGACGGAAATTGAAGCCATTCATTAGAATATGTGCGTGCGCGCCATTTACTGGGATGACTGGTCAGAGGGCAGAAATACATGTCAGCGTGCGCTATGCGTCTTATATTCTCAGACTAGAACATAGGGCAGCGCCCCCACAGGCCGGACAGCGCCCCCACAGGCCGGACAGCGCCCCCACAGGCCGGACAGCGCCCCCACAGGCCGGACAGCGCCCCCACAGGCCGGACAGCGCCCCCACACGCCGGACCGCGCCTAGATCGGGCATCTATACTCTCCAATCATAGTTGCGCCCAAGCGTTTTGGCGCTCTGCAGTCGTGCGCATGTAGCCCAAGCGTGCGTTCACATGGACAACTTTATGGCGCGCGGTTTGTGAGTTGCGAGACCAAACTTACACGAAGCAGAGCCCATTATTTGCAGCTTCCGTGGGCGATTCTCCAGCAGGTTCCATTTTTGGGTGATTCTGTTAAACAGTCACCATTCTTCCCCGTTGTTTCGGCGTGGAGCGTGCGTCTACGTGGCGAGCACCAGGCGGATTTCTCCTTTCACTATTGGAGCATGCGACTGTCACACAAGAAAACCACAAGTGCGGCAAATCGGTGCATTTTTTTTTTGCAAAGAACATCGCACAATAAATGGTGGGTTTACAAGCGCGATGGCGGTCCGCGAACGTGGCAGAGACATGGCGCTCGCCGAGTCAATGCCTCCTAAGTGAAGCCTGTATGAATACATCTTAGTCACACGGGGGGGCATACAATTCAGAAGGTAAAACCGTGAATTCTACAGATAATCTCCACGCGGCCGCCGGCCGGACGCTCAGCGAGGAATTGGCTATCTGTCAGAATCACTTGGCTTTTAGCAGAATCAAAAACCAAGTGGCGGTCGGGGCGGGTAAACATGGCGAGCGACTCCCGCTTACTGTGAATGGAGGCGGGCGAGCCGGCACGAGCCCCTGGCGCTCAGCCTGCAGCTTTAAGGACTACTGTAAGTGATAGTTGGACGGTCGTCCGTGGGGCAGCTGTCGGGCGCCTAACACAGACTGTGGCACCTAAACAGTTAACTTTCGCGGTCAGAGCCAAATATAATGGCAGCAGGAACCACCGCTAGCCGCCAGGTGTGGAGCGGCCGCCATACAGACCTCATGACCGCAGGAGGTGGCTAATAATGGTGGCCAAGTGGGCACGTGTGCGACAGATTAGCGTGCAAGCCTCCCTGCCGCCAGGAGAGGTAAAGTCACCCGCTAATAGTCACTGGGAGAAGCTTGTTCCTGCGCAGCGCCCCGCTGACATCCGACTCCGCATGATGGAGGCGCCGACGGAACAATTATCAGGAAGTAACGCCGGCCGTCAGACGGGAGACCTAATATGTGGATGTATGAAGATGCCACCTGTCAGCACCTGGCACACACTGTGCCCTAATGATGCCAGCGAGATCAACAGATGAAGGACAGGCAAACACACGGCTGGGCAGCGCCCGCTAACACTTACTGCATGCCCGAGCTGCAGTAGTAGACCCAACCTGTGGACAGTGAGGGCGCTGTTTCTGATGGGAGCCAGGAGGCCCCGCGGTGGCAGGCTCAGCTGTGAGCGGCCTGAAGGTCTCGCAGTCTCCATATCACATTCTAGTCGTGGTGGATAGTCGGCCCATCTGGAGACCCCTTATATTAGCAGAGGACCCCGATAATGGTGGGTGTTGCCCAAGCTATGCTGGATGCAGCTGAGGTCAGACCAGCCCGATGGCGCTTCCAAGAGGCGGCACTGCTAACTGCAGGGTGCCTGGGACCACCTGCGGGTGTCCTACTTTAACCGAAATTACCTTAACCCCTGCATGACCGGCCGTTTTTTTTTTCTAAACTGGATTTTCTTTCAATTAAACTTTAATTGACACAATTTTTTAGAACCTTCAAGAAGCGATGGTTTGATTGCTAGAATAGTACACCGCAATACTCCGGCACTGAGCCTATGGCAGCAGTCTGCTCGGCTGCAGGAGGTGGGATCTAGTGGGCAGAGACCCCACTGGTACATTGCGGTTACATTGTGGGGTGCCAACAGAAGGATACCATTCCCCCTGGCATCGGCTTACAGGCTGCAGTTGATTGCTATGAACCATGTAAGGGGTTAAACTGCCAGGACGTGAGGTTTCTCTGTTCCTGGCAGTTAGAGCAGGAGCCGGGCTGTCAGTAGTCAGTCAAGCCACCGCCTTAGGGTGCATTCACATGGGCGAATGTTATACTGGTCCGAGAAACTTGGCCCCATATCTACCCGTAAGACTGAGGCGCTCACTGCAAGTATGCTGCGATTTGGGAGAAAGTCACATAGCTGAAGATGCGGGGCTGGTTACATGTATGGAGGAGAAAAAGGCACAGGGGCGTCCGCAACTCAAGCTGCCCATAGAGAAGTAGGGGCGTCCGCAAATGGATTTAGGCATGCGGATTTGTTTTGCAGGCCTTTTGACCCAGAAAACAACATCGCAGCACGCTCCATTTTTGTGCGGTTCCCACACGGACAGCTTCCATTGAAGTCAATGGGAGCCACCCGATCCACAGCTGACACTGCGGACACTGCGGAACGGACGCGGATCAGCGGGAAAGCAGGAGATAAAAAAATCTGTACAGCACGTCTGACGGCACGCTGAGCGGACCATCCACAGTAGAGATAACCTGGAAGTGGAGAGGGCCACGTGGACAGCGCTGACGTCCTGCACAGGAACGTAGGGTCCTCAGCTGGACAGGGTGGGATTCCGCTGCGGGCTCCTGCCTGTGGGATCGGACCCGCCTGTGGGCATTGGGGCCTAAATCCATGTGTAAGCTGAAGACTGCGGAAGGATGATAATCTTAGGATGCCAACACATATTGTCTGACAGTCATTTCCATGGCCTCCGTGGAGACGGTCACCGCTAGAACCGCTCTGGTGGCGACGTATTTCCTACGGAAGCAAAACAATTGGGCTGTGAAATTGATTGAAAGCCCCCCACCAGACACACTCAGGAGTTGGTGGGTTCGGGTGACTTATTTGGGCTGAATCCAATGTAGGCCGTCAGCGGCACAACAGAGCAGACCGCGGTTTTTATTACGCTAGCGGATAACGCAATTCGGATCCATGAGTGAAGGAAAAAGCTAAAACATTTGTGCTTTTCAATGCCTGCATTTCGCCCCGGATCCTCCGCAGTTGGCATCCGCCCCCCTGAGCCCGGCCTAATGTGTATGGAGACTATAAAGGGGTTCTCCCAACCTCTCCTCAGGATAGCTTATCAAAAGCAGATCGTTGGGGGGGGGTCTCCCACCCAGGACCCCCTGCCAATCAGACACCTTAAAGCAGCAGTGGGCCAGCCGGCTCAGAATGCTGTCAGCAGCACAATGTGCCGGTATGGTAGTCCAGCGCTCTCCCATTGACTGCAATAGAAGCGTACAGTACCGCCATACCGGGCCACAGCACTGCTTATGGAGTGTGGAGCCCCCCGGATGGCCTGCAGCTACTTCACATCAGCGGATGAGTGTAGGTCCTGGGCGGCAGACTCCCACCAATCTGCTATCGATGACCCCATCCTGAGGAGCGGAGATCATTAGTAGTAAGTGACCAGAAGACCCCCTGGAAGGTTTACTGATGGGGAACCCGAAACTCCCTCCGACAGTTGGGTAATTAAAGCACTTCACAGCTGAATGGAGGCCCGGCACCGCTGCGGATACCATTTGGGGGTGTTTTCAGGAAGGGCCTCCTTTTGCACCCCGATGGTTTTCATACTTGGCAGCTCAGTTTAATAACAGGATAGTGAGTGATCGGCGCGCTCCGTACCGGCAGAAGTAAAACCGCGTCCTCGGAGGAAGAGTTACACATCAGCGAGCGTCACACTTTTTCCAACCAAGGGCACATTTAAAGGGCTGTGCAGTTTACAACCATTGCATGTATACTGGTAGAGTTTACTCCATATACAGCTCCGGCGCAGAACCATCTCCATGGTTACAGACTACAAAGGAACCCTGATCCGGCAAGTCAAGTGTTAAAGGGGCACCAACTTGTGGGACAACTTCTGCTCATCTAACAGCTTGTGCAGAATGTCCAGCGGCTTCTCCTGCGGTTGCAGCGGGTGACGGTTGTCTATGCGCACATTACAGTGGGTTTACGAAGCATTTGGCCAGGAGGTTTATTAATGTCTAGTAGCCCTGGAAAAGCAGAGGCGCAGGGGCATTCAGATACTGCCTCCATGCTGATTGGATCAGAGACCGAGCAATCCAGATGGGGAGGGCAAGAAAGTCAGGACAGGGAACTGCTGGCA
This sequence comes from Eleutherodactylus coqui, assembly GCA_035609135.1. Classification (NCBI taxonomy): domain Eukaryota; kingdom Metazoa; phylum Chordata; class Amphibia; order Anura; family Eleutherodactylidae; genus Eleutherodactylus; species Eleutherodactylus coqui. The sequence goes on from CM069408.1 coordinate 9,707,566, forward strand.
GAATGCTACACTTGCTACACACCCCTCCCCGAGAATGGATTGTAAACAGCAGAACAAGAGAAGACATGAAACAGTGCAAACAGCAAATGAGCAAGTAGGGAGAGCCCGGGGTATTGGAGAATACTTGTTGAAAACTCAGGTACACTTTAAAGGGGTTTTCTGACATATTAATGAGTTCTGCTCAACACATCATCAGTATCAAGTCAGTGGGGGGCTGTTTGAAGAAGCTGCAGCACTTGGGTGGGCTCTGCGGCCTCCTTAGGCCAGAGATATTAGATTTCATCACATACCTTTCAGCAGCTTCTATACCAGGCACAGCCCCCATACAACGTACAATACTGTGCTTGGTTTACAGCGAAGAACCGAGTGCCAAGGCTTCGGCAAACCACTGATCACTGTGTGTACGGGGCGGCGGACCTCACCGATCGGATGTGGATAACCTGAGGATAGCTCATCAAGTACTGGACAACCCCTTTACGTCTTATTACACAGGCAGGTCATAAATAAACCGATCCTTTGCCCATGTGAAGCTGCTACCGAGCGGTGGACTAATGATCAAAGGCTCGTTTGTGGGCTGATCACATCTTTTATGGACCACCAAAACATAGTTTTGACCAACATCGCCCCTGTGTCAATGGCCGATCACCTGTAGAGGGACGCACGGTCGTACGATCATCTCCCCCATGCCGAAACTAACGTCGTTCTCATTTATTGGAACTCCTCCTCCGGCTCACATCAAGCTACTCTTCTACCACGACTATAGTGCTTCACTTCGGGACCAACGGTGGTGCAGAAGATCTGAATGGATTTCCTATGGTTAAAGGGTTCTACGAGATCAGGACTCTTTCTAGCACTTAATTTCCGTTCCGCACGGTCCAGAAATGATGGGAGCTCTGAAGGAAGTGGAGGGGCGGCACAAAAAGTGCATACAACCTTGTCTGCTTGCCTCCCCCTCCGGTGGAGCTGCTTATGTGGAGTTCTCTGGTAGCATCTGTACATCTAAGACGACTGGACGCCCCTGCTGCGCACCCTCTCCTGCGTCATTGTGGACGCCCCTGCTGCGCACCCTCTCCTGCGTCATTGTGGACGCCCCTGCTGCGCACCCTCTCCTGCGTCATTGTGGACGCCCCTGCTGCGCACCCTCTCCTGCGTCATTGTGGACGCCCCTGCTGCGCACCCTCTCCTGCGTCATTGTGGACGCCCCTGCTGCGCACCCTCTCCTGCGCCATTGTGTATTTAAGGGTTTTCTCATAAAAGGGAACAGTTACACAAGTAAATGCAATATTGCTCCAAAGAAAACTCAGACCAATATGGTGAATCGCAATCACACAATTGTCAATGCGAGGGCGGTGGGTTTTGCAAGGAAAATGCATCGCGGTCCCTGCGACTTTCACGCGTTATTTCCATGTTCACGCGAGCGCCAGGCGGAATCACTGCGTCTTCATTCGGTCCCATTGACTTTAACAAGATGTCTTTCTGTAATACAGACCCTAATAAGACCGGCTGCTTCTTCATGCAATACAGAGTCAAATACACCCGAAGACCGGGAGACGTGCTGCCACCTGAGACGATGCAGGCGATGACCCCGTTTTGCTTGCCAAGCAGGGTGTGCGCCGTAGGAGGAGTGCAACCATTCATTGTGGGAGAGGTACAAGTACAGACCTGCACAGGACTTCACCTCCACCGATCTGCATATGACCACAATACATCCTGGGCGACACGTTCTCCGCTCCCATCCAGGTTCACACGGTCAGCTGACTGGCACCGCGGAATGATGAGCTTATCCCCTTCCGAGAAGCCGCTTCACACCTTCTTGTCCTGCAAGTTGCCAGAACTTTCTTATGGTTGTAATGGACTCTGGGAAAGGCCGTGCGGCCACTAATAAGGCCACCAAACCGCTTCTGCGAGCCACTGAAAGTCTGCGAGCCGGCCTAGTTCCTCAGCGGCGCACTGCGTACGCCATTAATCGCTGCACAGAGAATGCTCGCAAGCAGGACTCGAGGAAAGTTGGGTGGCAGCCATTCTGCTAGCTTGTCGAAGCAAATGATCATCGGTGGACGCTTTATTTACAGGGAAATCTGAAGTTTTGAAACAGTTATAAAATATATATATATTAATTTTTCTAAATTTTTTTTTTTTTTTTTTTAAATCCTGATCCTGGGTTACAGAATGTGTTCTAGACGAGAGCTGCGTTCACAAGCAGCAGAAATCTAAGCTCTCCAAAGACATTTCAACCATAAAAGTAGTGCCAGCTCCTAACTGGTATCACGCGGGGTGGGGGTGAGAGGGCGAGGGGCGAGGGAGAGAGGGAGAGAGGGAGAGAGGGGCGAGGGAGAGAGGGAGAGAGGGGCGAGGGAGAGAGGGAGAGAGGGGCGAGGGAGAGAGGGGCGAAGGAGAGAGGGGCGAGGGGCGAAGGAGAGAGGGGCGAGGGGCGAGGGAGAGAGGGGCGAGGGGCGAGGGAGAGAGGGGCGAGGGGCGAGGGAGAGAGGGGCGAGGGGCGAGGGAGAGAGGGGCGAGGGGCGAGGGAGAGAGGGGCGAGGGGCGAGGGAGAGAGGGGCGAGGGGCGAGGGAGAGAGGGGCGAGGGGCGAGGGAGAGAGGGGCGAGGGGCGAGGGAGAGAGGGGCGAGGGGCGAGGGAGAGAGGGGCGAGGGGCGAGGGAGAGAGGGGCGAGGGGCGAAGGAGAGAGGGGCGAGGGGCGAAGGAGAGAGGGGCGAGGGGCGAAGGAGAGAGGGGCGAGGGGCGAAGGAGAGAGGGGCGAGGGGCGAAGGAGAGAGGGGCGAGGGGCGAAGGAGAGAGGGGCGAGGGGCGAAGGAGAGAGGGGCGAGGGGCGAAGGAGAGAGGGGCGAGGGGCGAAGGAGAGAGGGGCGAGGGGCGAAGGAGAGAGGGGCGAGGGGCGAAGGAGAGAGGGGCGAGGGGCGAAGGAGAGAGGGGCGAGGGGCGAAGGAGAGAGGGGCGAGGGGCGAAGGAGAGAGGGGCGAGGGGCGAAGGAGAGAGGGGCGAGGGGCGAAGGAGAGAGGGGCGAGGGGCGAAGGAGAGAGGGGCGAGGGGCGAAGGAGAGAGGGGCGAGGGGCGAAGGAGAGAGGGGCGAGGGGCGAAGGAGAGAGGGGCGAGGGGCGAAGGAGAGAGGGGCGAGGGGCGAAGGAGAGAGGGGCGAGGGGCGAAGGAGAGAGGGGCGAGGGGCGAAGGAGAGAGGGGCGAGGGGCGAAGGAGAGAGGGGCGAGGGGCGAAGGAGAGAGGGGCGAGGGGCGAAGGAGAGAGGGGCGAGGGGCGAAGGAGAGAGGGGCGAGGGGCGAAGGAGAGAGGGGCGAGGGGCGAAGGAGAGAGGGGCGAGGGGCGAAGGAGAGAGGGGCGAGGGGCGAAGGAGAGAGGGGCGAGGGGCGAAGGAGAGAGGGGCGAGGGGCGAAGGAGAGAGGGGCGAGGGGCGAAGGAGAGAGGGGCGAGGGGCGAAGGAGAGAGGGGCGAGGGGCGAAGGAGAGAGGGGCGAGGGGCGAAGGAGAGAGGGGCGAGGGGCGAAGGAGAGAGGGGCGAGGGGCGAAGGAGAGAGGGGCGAGGGGCGAAGGAGAGAGGGGCGAGGGGCGAAGGAGAGAGGGGCGAGGGGCGAAGGAGAGAGGGGCGAGGGGCGAAGGAGAGAGGGGCGAGGGGCGAAGGAGAGAGGGGCGAGGGGCGAAGGAGAGAGGGGCGAGGGGCGAAGGAGAGAGGGGCGAGGGGCGAAGGAGAGAGGGGCGAGGGGCGAAGGAGAGAGGGGCGAGGGGCGAAGGAGAGAGGGGCGAGGGGCGAAGGAGAGAGGGGCGAGGGGCGAAGGAGAGAGGGGCGAGGGGCGAAGGAGAGAGGGGCGAGGGGCGAAGGAGAGAGGGGCGAGGGGCGAAGGAGAGAGGGGCGAGGGGCGAAGGAGAGAGGGGCGAGGGGCGAAGGAGAGAGGGGCGAGGGGCGAAGGAGAGAGGGGCGAGGGGCGAAGGAGAGAGGGGCGAGGGGCGAAGGAGAGAGGGGCGAGGGGCGAAGGAGAGAGGGGCGAGGGGCGAAGGAGAGAGGGGCGAGGGGCGAAGGAGAGAGGGGCGAGGGGCGAAGGAGAGAGGGGCGAGGGGCGAAGGAGAGAGGGGCGAGGGGCGAAGGAGAGAGGGGCGAGGGGCGAAGGAGAGAGGGGCGAGGGGCGAAGGAGAGAGGGGCGAGGGGCGAAGGAGAGAGGGGCGAGGGGCGAAGGAGAGAGGGGCGAGGGGCGAAGGAGAGAGGGGCGAGGGGCGAAGGAGAGAGGGGCGAGGGGCGAAGGAGAGAGGGGCGAGGGGCGAAGGAGAGAGGGGCGAGGGGCGAAGGAGAGAGGGGCGAGGGGCGAAGGAGAGAGGGGCGAGGGGCGAAGGAGAGAGGGGCGAGGGGCGAAGGAGAGAGGGGCGAGGGGCGAAGGAGAGAGGGGCGAGGGGCGAAGGAGAGAGGGGCGAGGGGCGAAGGAGAGAGGGGCGAGGGGCGAAGGAGAGAGGGGCGAGGGGCGAAGGAGAGAGGGGCGAGGGGCGAAGGAGAGAGGGGCGAGGGGCGAAGGAGAGAGGGGCGAGGGGCGAAGGAGAGAGGGGCGAGGGGCGAAGGAGAGAGGGGCGAGGGGCGAAGGAGAGAGGGGCGAGGGGCGAAGGAGAGAGGGGCGAGGGGCGAAGGAGAGAGGGGCGAGGGGCGAAGGAGAGAGGGGCGAGGGGCGAAGGAGAGAGGGGCGAGGGGCGAAGGAGAGAGGGGCGAGGGGCGAAGGAGAGAGGGGCGAGGGGCGAAGGAGAGAGGGGCGAGGGGCGAAGGAGAGAGGGGCGAGGGGCGAAGGAGAGAGGGGCGAGGGGCGAAGGAGAGAGGGGCGAGGGGCGAAGGAGAGAGGGGCGAGGGGCGAAGGAGAGAGGGGCGAGGGGCGAAGGAGAGAGGGGCGAGGGGCGAAGGAGAGAGGGGCGAGGGGCGAAGGAGAGAGGGGCGAGGGGCGAAGGAGAGAGGGGCGAGGGGCGAAGGAGAGAGGGGCGAGGGGCGAAGGAGAGAGGGGCGAGGGGCGAAGGAGAGAGGGGCGAGGGGCGAAGGAGAGAGGGGCGAGGGGCGAAGGAGAGAGGGGCGAGGGGCGAAGGAGAGAGGGGCGAGGGGCGAAGGAGAGAGGGGCGAGGGGCGAAGGAGAGAGGGGCGAGGGGCGAAGGAGAGAGGGGCGAGGGGCGAAGGAGAGAGGGGCGAGGGGCGAAGGAGAGAGGGGCGAGGGGCGAAGGAGAGAGGGGCGAGGGGCGAAGGAGAGAGGGGCGAGGGGCGAAGGAGAGAGGGGCGAGGGGCGAAGGAGAGAGGGGCGAGGGGCGAAGGAGAGAGGGGCGAGGGGCGAAGGAGAGAGGGGCGAGGGGCGAAGGAGAGAGGGGCGAGGGGCGAAGGAGAGAGGGGCGAGGGGCGAAGGAGAGAGGGGCGAGGGGCGAAGGAGAGAGGGGCGAGGGGCGAAGGAGAGAGGGGCGAGGGGCGAAGGAGAGAGGGGCGAGGGGCGAAGGAGAGAGGGGCGAGGGGCGAAGGAGAGAGGGGCGAGGGGCGAAGGAGAGAGGGGCGAGGGGCGAAGGAGAGAGGGGCGAGGGGCGAAGGAGAGAGGGGCGAGGGGCGAAGGAGAGAGGGGCGAGGGGCGAAGGAGAGAGGGGCGAGGGGCGAAGGAGAGAGGGGCGAGGGGCGAAGGAGAGAGGGGCGAGGGGCGAAGGAGAGAGGGGCGAGGGGCGAAGGAGAGAGGGGCGAGGGGCGAAGGAGAGAGGGGCGAGGGGCGAAGGAGAGAGGGGCGAGGGGCGAAGGAGAGAGGGGCGAGGGGTGAAGGAGAGAGGGTGAGGGGTGAAGGAGAGAGGGTGAGGGGCGAGAGGGTGAGGGGCGAGGGGCGAGGGGCGAGGGGCGAGAGGGTGAGGGGCGAGGGGCGAGGGGGCGAGGGGCGAGGGGCGAGAGGGTGAGGGGCGAGGGGTGAAGGAGAGGGGGTTAGGGGTGAAGGTGAGGGTGAGGGGTGAAGGAGAGGGGTGAGGGGTTGGGGGGGAAATTGCCATGGACTTTCCGCACACATCATTATACTTGAGACTAAGTAGCAAAGGGTATGAGATTTGAAAAAAAACACGCTGCCGACAAACGGCGTGGAAACAGGCATGCGGCACAGAATTTAAATCTGCAGCACGGCAACTTTGGCGCTGTTTCAGCTGCGGACTTCTCACTATGGGGAGAGATTTCCGCAGTGGAATACAAGCTGAAAGGGACGCTTTGAAGCAACCTTTTTTGCTGCAAGATCTTGTGGAGATCTCCGTCCCGTGGGACCCTAATGAGCCACAGGCTGCATGCAGTGTGCGACGGCCGAGTCTACAGGGTAACGGGAGCCGCCATGCCTACAGGGGAGAGGAAAACCGTCTTATCAATAGGTCAAATCTAGGGCGAAGAAAGTGACCCGCTGGTCTGCAGATAACGAGGCGAGGGGGGAGACCGGAGCGCTGACCATCCCCGGGGTGAGGGGGGAGACCAGAGCGCTGACCATCCCCGGGGTGAGGGGGGAGACCGGAGCGCTGACCATCCCCGGGGTGAGGGGGGAGACCGGAGCGCTGACCATCCCCGGGGTGAGGGGGGAGACCGGAGCGCTGACCATCCCCGGGGTGAGGGGGGGAGACCGGAGCGCTGACCATCCCCGGGGTGAGGGGGGAGACCGGAGCGCTGACCATCCCCGGGGTGAGGGGGGAGACCGGAGCGCTGACCATCCCCGGGGTGAGGGGGGAGACCGGAGCGCTGACCATCCCCGGGGTGAGGGGGGAGACCGGAGCGCTGACCATCCCCGGGGTGAGGGGGGAGACCGGAGCGCTGACCATCCCCAGGGTGAGGGGGGAGACCGGAGCGCTGACCATCCCCGGGGTGAGGGGGGAGACTGGAGCGCTGACCAACCCCGGGCCTGAAGAGGTGGCAGATCAAGCATTATGGCCGCCTTCACACTGGCGAGAACATCGGGCCATTTTCGTGCGATGCGAGAAAACGCAGAATTATGAAACTCGTGCTTTTAACGACTTCATTCCCATTTGTGATGTCGTCTGTCCAGCAATCTTGCGAGTATTTTTTAAATCACTGCCTGCCGTATCTTTGTGCGTTTTGCCATTTGTTCTCATTCTCTATAAGAGGGGGCTTCCTGACAGCTGATGGAGACCCCCTGCCCATAATAGACAGTCCTCCCAGTATACAAGGAATGGAATATAAACCACCATTTTTGTGAAGTCCCTTTCTCCACCTTTCTCTCCCGCATTAATCTGTGTGTCAGTCTAAACTGTAGTCTGGTGTTCTATTCCTGGAGTGAGAATGAAGTCAGTGATCCTCAGTACACAGTTTGGCACTCTATCTTCGCCCCCAGGAGCAGCGGGTGACATCGGTCTAATGAACACTGGAGGATGTAGAGACACGCAGGCCTCTTCAGGCTGTTCTGCGATCTCCCAGGTAGAGACGTGCCGAGCCGCCGCCTGCCGCAATGGCTTCAAGTTACTTTTCTCATATGGATGCAGCCAATACCACCATTTAGGTCAAAACCCACCCAAACCCTAAAATGTAACCTCACTGCAGCCACCAGAAATGGGCCCGAAGGAGTGCAGCGCCGCGGAGCGCTGCTGATCCCTTAAGTAGGCTTCCAAGACTTTGCTTAGCAGTAACCACAAATGAGAACTGCTGCCCACGCGAGCTTTCAGCAGCCGGACCCCCCGTGAGAAACTTTGTTTTGCAGACCATGAAATATGACAAGGGGGTCTTCACCACATCACAGCGTCCTGCGCAACATTTTTTGATTAATATTACTTTTGAAATTGTTTAACGGAAAGACAGCGCCACCTAGTGGCAAAATATGTGCGATTACCTACTATGAGTAACATTTCATGCGGTCCGTTTTACCACACGGACCCGGAAATAAGAATTTCCCCATAAAACTTACCCGCACAGAAACGTATAAATGTTTGGTCGCGAGTAGCGAAAAAGACGGATAATCTGCAGCGTTCGTAATATAAACCGAGAGCTTATCATCAGATGTCACAGCAGAGATTACATGCAGGGAGACTGCAGCGAGTCAATATATCCATGCATAGTGATTAGAGCGCCCCCTTGGTACAGTCCTGGGTATAAGATGATGGGAGAGATCTCTGTACTGACCCCTGATATATTATACATAGTTATTACAGCGCCCCCTTGTTACAGTCCTGGGTATAATAGATGATGGGAGAGATCTCTGTACTGACCCCTCATATACCTCATATATTATACATAGTTATTAGAGCGCCCCTTGTTACACTCCTGGGTATAATAGATGATGGGAGAGATCTCTGTACTGACCCCTGATATATCTATACATAGTAAGTAGAGCGCCCCCTTTTACAGTCCTGGGTATAATAGCTGATGGGAGAGATCTCTATGTATAGATATGTCAGGGGTCAGTACAGAGATCTCTCCCATCATCTATTATACGCAGGACAGTAACAAGGGGGCGCTCTAATATCTATGTATAGATATATCAGGGGTCAGTACGGAGATCTCTCCATCATCTATTATACCCAGGACTGTAACAAGGGGGCGCTCTAATAACTATGTATAGATATGTATAGATATATCAGGGGTCAGTACAGAGATCTCTCCCATCATCTATTATACCCAGGACTGTAACAAGGGGGCAATCTAATAACCATGTATAGATACATCAGGGGTCAATACAGAGATCGCTCGCATCATCTATTATACCCAGGACTGTAACAAGGGGGCGCTCTAATAACTGCGCAATCTCTGTATTGACCCCTGATGTACCTATACATGGTTATTAGATTACCCCCTTGTTACAGTCCTGGGTATAATAGATGATGGGAGAGATCTCTGTACTGACCCCTGATATATTATACATAGTTATTAGAGCGCCTCCTTGTTACAGTCCTGGGTATAATAGATGATGGGAGAGATCTCTGTACTGACCCCTGATATATCTATACATAGTTATTAGAGCGCCCCCTTGTTACAGTCCTGGGTATAATAGATGATGGGAGAGATCTCTGTACTGACCCCTGATATATTTATACATAGTTATTAAAGCGCCCCCTTGTTACAGTCCGGGGTATAATAGATGATGGGAGAGATCTCTGTACTGACCCCTGATATATCTATACATAGTTATTAGAGCGCCCCCTTGTTACAGTCCTGGGTATAATAGATGATGAGAGAGATCTCTGTACTGACCCCTGATATATTATACATAGTTATTAGAGCGCCTCCTTGTTACAGTCCTGGGTATAATAGATGATGGGAGAGATCTCTGTACTGACCCCTGATATCTATACATAGTTATTGGAGCGCCCCCTTGTCACAGTCCTGGGTATAATAGATGATGGGAGAGATCTCTGTACTGACCCCTGATATATTATACATAGTTATTAGAGCGCCTCCTTGTTACAGTCCTGGATATAATAGATGATGGGAGAGATCTCTGTACTGACCCCTGATATATCTGTACATAGTTATTAGAGCGCCCCCTTGTTACAGTCCTGGGTATATTAGATGATGGGAGAGATCTCTGTACTGACCCCTGATATATTATACATAGTTATTAGAGCGCCTCCTTGTTACAGTCCTGGATATAATAGATGATGGGAGAGATCTCTGTATAGACCCCCTGATATATTATACATAGTTATTAGAGCGCCTCCTTGTTACAGTCCTGGATATAATAGATGATGGGAGAGATCTCTGTATAGACCCCCTGATATATTATACATAGTTATTAGAGCGCCCCCTTGTTACAGTCCTGGGTATAATAGATGATGGGAGAGATCTCTGTACTGACCCCTGATATATCTGTACATAGTTATTAGACTGCCCCCTCCCTTTTAATCCGCCCGGCCCATCGTGTTTTGCTCACAGGATTGTTTTTCATTTGGAGGTGGGTAGATCCGCTTTAGCAGGGATGCTCATACTGCGGAGCGCCCCTAGACTGACGCCTCAGGGGGGCAGAGGGTTGCCATCTGGTCTAATTATTTAACATTAATGACTGTTAAATAAGTTGTCACCTATGAGCCGGCCGGGCGGCAACCCATCAGACATTTCCCTCATTCAGCCAATATCTGCCAGCAACAGTCATCGTTGAGTCTGCGACCCCTCAGCTCTCCCCCGGCATCTGCGTGCAGGGCTGCGTGTATGCTGCGCAAACGCCAGGGACTCAACAATGGCGGCTGCCGGCAGACCAGGGCTGCAGGGCAAGCTAAATGCCTACTAGGTTGCCACTCGGCTGGAGGTCCAGTGACACTATTACTACTGCGGTCACCAAAAGGGGGTTGCTAGCACTACTGGGGCCACTATGGCGGACGTTATTGCTACGGGGGCCACTGTGGGGAAGGTCACTATTACTACTGGGGTCTTTACAGGATACACTTACTATTGGGGCCACCACTACTCAGTCACCTCAGACAAGTCTCACTGGCTCAAGCATATGTTGGGTATCTGGTGTATTGGTGATTTCAAATTAGTTTTTTTTTGGGGAGGGGGGGGGGGGGTTTGGGGAGCTGCGCCATTTCACACTTGGTCTCAGGCAGCATGCAGGTTTGGGGCCCTGCGGGTCAGTTTCCTGTCTTGGCTCTTACCTTCCTGCGATCGGCTGTCTCTTTACATTCGGGGTAACACAGCCCAGCGGGTCTCCCTCCGCTGGCACAGGCTTTCATCACCTGTTGATACACTACATGGCATCACCCAACCAGATCCGTGCCTCGCTCCATAGCTGCGTCATCCAACCGTCACCTAGCAACCAGAAGAGTGTTCTGCCGTTTATACACCAAAATAACTACAGAACAAAATGTGCCACATCGCCTGTCTGCAAATTCCCTGACTATTGGAGGATTTCACCAACCAGGACAAACTGCTTACGGGCATTAAGACAAGCGATACTGCAGAGCGCCCCCGGCAGGTCACGCATGATGAGGAGGGGCGCGGTGCTTGGCATCCAAGAACAGCAACGTCTGCTGGAGGCGAGTGATCAGCCCAACGACGGGCGCCGAGAAGCGGGTCTCCCCCAACAACGTAGGGCAAGAAGGGTAAGGGCCAACCGCTCAGCCATTAGGAAGCTCAGAGCCCGTGGTCTGCTCACCGCGCCGCAGCGGGATTAGGGCTTCTACGGGTTTCCTTCTTGTTATGGGAAGAGACGCAGAGAGGAAACTGACTTCTGTCTTTGGAAGCCGCCATATTGGAGCTTTCAACAAAATCGCGCATTCATCGTCTTTGCGCCAAGGATTACAAGTCTTGCTACGATGACATTACTGCTATCTCGATCCAAGGGCCACCAGTAGACCGTTAAGGGCCCGTTCCCTTCGGAGCGGCAGTGAAACGCTGGTGGAAGCGGATGACAGAACGGATTTCTGTTTTGTAAAAGCAGCAAAACCTCATAAAGCCTCCAGGAATCCGGTGTAATCATCGCGACGACCCGGAATATAAGCGTTCACATACTTATACCACAAGGTTAACCCTTCGTGTCGCCCAGCAAAAAAATATTTAAATACGTTTTATGTTCTCCAAATTGGTTCCTATGAAAACTAGAACCCGAGCTGCAGAATACGAGGCGTCAGACGGCCAAAAGTGACGGGAAAAAGGTAACAGTAATGACCGACGGACGATGAAAGAGGACCGATGTACTGGTTCTTGAGGCTGAAACTGTCACTACGGGGTTAAAAATGGACTTATGGCGACATCTTTGCGCAAATATTTACATGATACAAATCTAAATTGATTTACATTTACACTGATTTATGTTAATTGCAGAAGACATCTCCAGGAGGGTTTTCCCAATTGTAATATGACAGTTTGCAGATTAAAGGCAAAGAGCCATCAGAGAACGACCCAAATGTAGAAATTACGTTTTTAATTAATAAAAAAATGAAGGAAAAATTTTACAAGTTTTTTTTTTTCAATTAAAAAACTAAAAAAAATCTGCAATCCTGCAGTTCTCACACTGACCAGTAGGCCTAGTATTTAACACTTCCAGTTCTGTAGAGAAAACGTTAGATCAGTCATCTCATCATCATCACAGGCAGGATTACACTGAGAGGTGACACTTCTATATAGATAACACAGGATCCACCATTCACAACTGGTGAGGTCACAGCTCACCTCCTCCCCTCCCTGCACACTGGCTATTAAGCCTAATAATAATCTAACACTTCCTGCTCTGTAGAGAAAACTTCTCAGCTGTCATCTCATTATCATCACAGGCAGGATTACACTGAGAGGTGACATTTATATACAGATAACACAGGAGCCACTGTTCACAATAGTCACAGCTCACCTCCTCTCCTCTCTGCACAGGCAGGATTACACTGAGAGGTGACACATATAGAGAACATATGATCCACCGTTCACAATAGTATTGCAGTTTTGCAATTTTTGATGTTTCCTTTCTAGCCTCCGGCATGGCAGCTCTGGGTGATAACCCATTGGCAACTCCTAATCATGCTGCGGGGTTTAGTTTAGTTGCTCTGTCAACTTCGACAGTGGCATCTAGAAATAGTTAAACTGCCATGATCAGAGCCAACTGTGATTGCGTCAATTACCGGCGGTTGCAGCTGTCAGATACAGCTGATAGCTGCCGGTATGGAGCGGCACACTCAGAAGCGCAGGACGTTTGTATGAGTTGGGCGGTCCTGAAGGGGTTAACGAGGTTGTCCAAGTCTCCACTATTGATGAACCAGAGAAGGGCTATAGGTATGAACCACAGAGCATTGGTTGGGGGCAGATTCTGGGGGGGGGGGGGGGGGGGGGGAAAACAGACTGCCTTGGAAAAAGATAAATAAGTTGCCCCCCGCAGCACAGAGGGATGCCACACTATATATAATGTGACGTATCTGGCGGGTCGGGCCGTCATTAGCTTTGGGCAATGTCATGATTCAAGCAGACACATGTAGGTCACAGGGGGCCGGAGACAGGGGCATAAATATATCCCGAACAATGTATCTCCACTTCCATATTGGTGACTGACTGGAATATATGGTGGAACTGTGTGTTATGGGTCCACAGACGTCAGCGGGCACACGACTGCTAAAGCCAGAAGTGGCGAAGCAAACGGGAGGCATCCCGGGGCTTCAACACCGAAGTTCATACAGAAGAGTCTGATAACGTCAATGGGAAGCTGGAGGACCTTCTAGGTGACCCCCGGTGGTAATGGTGACCATTAATGTGATTGCAGAAGTCAAACATGACTTCCATCGATCCGCTGAGGGCAATAAAAGTCTACGAAGGCTTTTATACAGATATTTCGCAGGTTGAGGTGTACACATTTTTTGTGCCCCGTCTCTGGATGACAGACAATGAAACAGTTGGAGCTGCTGGCACTTGTTGGATGATCAGACGCTCCTCTCTACTGGTGTCTGTAGGGGGCGCCCTAAGCCTGGTCACCTTGTGTGCCCTCATCCACTGGTCCTAACACCCCCCCAACAGTCTGGACAGATGCTCCTCTCTACTGGTAGGCTGTAGGGGGCGTCCTCAGCCTGGTCACCTTGTGTGCCTTCATCTACTGGTCCCAACACCCCCCAACAGTCTGGACAGATGCTCCTCTCTACTGGTGGTCTGTAGGGGGCGTCCTAAGCCCGGTCACCTTGTGTGCCCTCATCCACTGGTCCCAACACCCCCCAACAGTCTGGACAGATGGTCCTCTCTACTGGTGGTCTGTAGGGGGCGTCCTAAGCCTGGTCATCTTGTGTGCCTTCATCTACTGGTCCCAACACCCCCTAACAGTCTGGTCTGAACGGCCGGTGGGGGACAATTCATGGATACGACCATCCAGCTTCTCACATCCCAGTAATGCGCCCCCCTCTGGTAACGGGGTGAAATCTCTTCTCTGCGTCATAGAGGCGTCTAATGGTCAACAAGCTCTACAAGCTGAAGAAGAGGTCACTACACACAAGGAGCCTCCGAGAGCCTCTTATAGGTCAAGGGGGGAACCAGTTTTAGGGCCTCCGGTGACAAGACCGTCCATCTAATCACCACAACATTCATCATTTACAGATCTGTCTGAGATGGAACTGCAGGATGAGTTGTACAGGAAATCGACACCTTCTTCTGGGTGCTGGATTCTTTGACAAAGAGTATATATTCTATTCCATTATAGGTCTACATATATAAACCCTCTCATGTGAGATAAGTACCGGAGGTCGATGCTGAGCACATGGTGATCCGTCCCAGCCGTCCCCGTGGGCTCACATTCTATTTTCCATCTGTCACACTATAATGCAGATTTTCCACAGCAGGAAAGTTTGCATCAAAACCTCAACAAGATAAAAAAGTATCAAAGTCCCCCTGGATGAAGGGTGAAGCTGCGGATCCACATCCCAATATACACCAATGGCATGGATCCTGATGCATTTATTGCCCGCGCCGACATCACAGACGTGCGGTTACACCTACACCAATATGGCGGTCTCCAATAACAACTGTATTCTCTCAGGCCTGCATCACGGGCCTCTAAGCCAGCCAGCCCCCCGGAGCCGTGGTCTGCTGATGGCGCCACCTTCTGGCTCCGCTTTGGCTTCTATCCTTATGGCCCTTACAGACGGGCCGAGGATCTCACGATTCTCGTTCGGCCGGTTTAGACTGTGCAGCCCTCGGGCCCTTACCATGCAGGGCTTAGACTGTGCAGCCCTCGGGCCCTTACCATGCAGGGCTTCACGTTACTATGTAAAAGACGGACCAGAGTGTGAACGGCCCGATAAGCCCCCGAGCCGGCGCTGGTTAGAATGCCGGCTGGAACAAGCGAGAACGTCACAATTCTTGTCTTCAGTCATTCTGCCGCGTTTGAACTGAATGATAATCGTTCCGTCTACGTGGGGCATTAGTCGTGTCGTAAAGCCTCTTGATAGCATGGACACGGACTTCTAGGGAAGTCGCCTTCCAACAGGTGGCGCTGTGGAGGTACTTCTCCATCCCTACTTGGGATGTGGCGCACACTACAGCTTACATAACCCATGCATCCTGCTACGATGTAACTAAAGCATCCCATGCCAGAGTTACATAACCGCCGCACGCAGGACCGCCGATTCATTCCAGCACAATGCTATAGCTGGGGGCCTTCAATAGCGAGCGGCGCGGTAACTGTATGACGCTAGATTACACAACGTAGAGGTAACGTGCTGCTGAAATGGAGAATACTATAAAAACAGCAAAAATAAGTAACAAAGCAACGTATTATACAAAAGAGAGAAAAACAACAAAACACTGAACATTCTAAACTCCTAAATAGTCGGAAGCCAATTATCGGGCTCGGAGAACAGAGGAGTGAGTGGGCGGATCTACAAGCGCTGAAGGCTCAGTATCTGTCAGCGAGACGCTCGGATCTTTCTGCACTTCTACAGCGATAGTCGTTATGTGATGCAGCTGATACTTGCAGCAGGGAAATACATCTGTTCCTGGGAAAGCCGAGTACGGATCTGACCGGCGCTACCATCTAAGAGCAGGCCCGTCATCACCTGAACTAAGTCTACGGGACGGGGGCTGAGGGGTCCGGGGGCTACTTTTTATCATTACCCAGCTCCCCATTCTCTTGCTGTCAGCCCTTAAATTTGGCAGGCGGTCCGTGCATCGGGCTCCTCTCTGCAGTTAGGGGGCGCACACACTGTTCTCTATTGGGGGGAACCGACTGCAGAGATAAGTCCGACACACAGACCACCGGCTGACCGCGAGGGAACGGCGAGCCAAGTAGGGATAAAAAGTACACCCCGACTCCTCGGCCCGGGTCCTAGAAGCACACGTGACTCATAGGTGTCGAAAGGTTCCCTTTAAAGGAGTTGTACCAAGATCCCGCAGGACATCCACAAGACAGGGCAAAATCTGTTGATCGTGGGGATCTCACCAATGAGAAAGGGGATAACTTTCACTCTTGGTACAACCTATTTAAAGGGGCTATGCCAAGATGAAAAGTTAGCCCTTACCCTGTGGAGGGCACATTGCTGCTCCATTTATTTCAATGGGAGCAGCGGTAGCTGGCAGACTCTTGTGCCAAGCATACATGTGCCAGGAGAGGTCAATCACAAGACAAGGCGTGGGGTTCAGAAGCATGAGAAGAGAGCCAGGACCAGTAAGTGTGCGGCCCGCCCATCAGACCGGCGGCAGGGAATTCGCAGACAGCCCCCTTGGCTGAAAAACTGCCAACTGCTATCGAAGGACTGGCGGTAGTGTAAACTCCTGGGACGGCGGGCTTACACCGCTCTGATCGGCGCCCCCTAGGCTCAGGTTCAGTTTGTGGGGTTGGGTTATACTGACAGACTTCTTTTAAAGGGGTTGTACCAAAATTTGACTTCTCAGCTATCCATAGGATAAAAGTCTGATCAGTGGGGTCTCACTGCTGACACCCCACTCATCCTGAGAGAGGGGGTCCTGTGTCCCGCCCCCCTGTAAGGAGGAGACTGAATGGAGCGGCGCAGCGCCATTCATCTTTAATGGGAGAATGTTTGTACTCCGCTACTTCCGTCAGCGCCACTGAAATGAATGGAGCGGGGCCGAGTATGTACGATCAGTGCTCCATTCTGCAGGGGGTGCAGCGAGTTCGCAGTGACAAGGAGAGGGGGACACAAGACCTCCTGTTCTCAGAGTCGGTGGGGGGCTCAGTGATGAACCCCTTCTCCACCAGACTTTTTATCAACTGTCCTATGGATAGGTGATAAGTCAACTTTGGTAGAACAGCTTGAAGCAGAAACTCCCATTGGCACATGAGCCGCGCACATCATCTACAGCCGACTGCAATACCCCACAACTCTACAAGCTCACCCATGTAAATTATTAATGGCGGCCTTATTACTTACAGGTCCGCGGACTCCAGGCGCAGCGCAGCGTGTAGGACCTGAAAGACAAGACACTAATTAATATTTCAGATGGCGGCCTCGAACTATATACAAAGTATCTATGTTACGGCATTCTGCACATCGCCTGATTTACAAGATAGCGATCCCCGCGACAGCAGCGCCCTAACGAACGGGACCACCGACAGCAGCGTCCTAACGAACGGGACCACCGACACCAATCCCTCGGGCCTCTCCGCTCATAAAACAACATTCTTGTAAAAGCAAATCAATAAATGGAAGTAACTCTCTGGGAAAGTGCCGGACCCCTCTAGTCCACAGGCTGCATCTGGCACTGCAACAAGACGACAACAGAGCTGCAATGCCAGACACAACCTATAGGCAAGAGTGGCGCCGTTTCTTGAAAGCCGTTCTCTGGGCTGGTGTGCTTGCGCACTCAACTGATTTCTGCAAGAAGCAAACAGCTCTGTTCTCACTGTCGTGGCCAGGCTTGGTATCAATGCACTCTGGGCACTGTGGAAATAGGACCCGGAACGGGCAGATCACATGGGCATCAGCACACAAGACCAACAAACAGGTAATATAACTGCTCTTTATGGTACCAGGGCAAGATTTTGTCCCCTGAAACTGGAGGGTCACTTTAAAGGGGTTCTCTCACCATAGCAAAGACGGCTGTTCATAGGATACGTGACAAGTGTCTAAATGCCGAGGGTCTCGGTATCCTCAACGAATGGAGCTGCAGTCACGTATCTGCGCCACTGTCTCAATCATCTCTATGGGACTGCTGGAGCCCAATAGGCAGTGAAGGGGAGCGGTAGTGCATGCAGATGGTGGGGGGGGGGGGGGGGGGGGGGAAATCAGTTTTCATGATTGGTGGGGTGCCAGGGATGATTTCTGCAGGGTGCACACAGCTCCGTTCTTCTAGTAGTGGAGACGCTTGGTATTGCAGGACAAGTTACCAATGAAACGAATGGGAACTTGTCCTGTAATTCCTAAGCCTGGCCACCATTGCAAGAAGGGAGGTGTGTACTTCCTGCAGAAATTGGCTTGGTGCACAAGTGTTCTGGCTTTGTGAATAGCTGATTGGCAGGGGTCCTGGATGCAGACCCCAGCAGATATAATATTGATGACCTTTCCTAAGGATAAGCCATCAATAGTTTACAAGTGGACAACCCCTCGAGCTTCTTGCCTAATGCACAAGACAAAGCTGGGTGCAGACATCTGCCAGTATGGTACAGTATAAAGGCTACAAATGTCCCATTTCAAAGGTTGTAGGAGCCACAATATATCATGTGCCGAAGCCCCTCGGTGCCCACCATCACACATCTATCCCGCATCGGCGCCCACCATCACACATCTATCCCACATCGGCGCCCACCATCACACATCTATCCCGCATCGGCGCCCACCATCACACATCTATCCCGCATCGGCGCCCACCATCACACATCTATCCCGCATCGGCGCCCACCATCACACATCTATCCCGCATCGGCGCCCACCATCACACATCTACCCCGCATCGGCGCCCACCACCACACATCTATCCGGCATCGGTGCCCACCACCACACATCTATCCGGCATCGGTGCCCACCATCACACATCTACCCCGCATCGGTGCCCACCATCACACATCTACCCCGCATCGGTGCCCACCATCACACATCTACCCCGCATCGGTGCCCACCATCACACATCTACCCCGCATCGGTGCCCACCATCACACATCTACCCCGCATCGGTGCCCACCATCACACATCTACCCCGCATCGGTGCCCACCATCACACATCTACCCCGCATCGGTGCCCACCATCACACATCTACCCCGCATCGGTGCCCACCATCACACATCTATCCCGCATCGCTTCATAGAGTCACCTTTCACAAAAGTACTAAACTAGAGCCAGATGTGAAACATTCCCCGACGGAGGCGAGATCACAAGGAGGAAGATCTCCTGCTCCTCCCAAACCATAAATCTCACCGGGACGAGGCGCACAGCATGGGGGTTACTGACAAAGACAAAATGGAACAACGCTTTCACAGCTGTTGTGATCCAGGTTACAGGAGGAGGACATTAAAAATGGATGGTGCCGGCACACAGGAAAGACGCGCAACAAGCCGGAGCGAGCGCCGCGCACAACATGAGACCGGGGAAAAGAGACGCGCAACAAGCCGGAGCGAGCGCCGCGCACAACATGAGACCGGGGAAAAGAGACGCGCAACAAGCCGGAGCGAGCGCCGCGCACAACATGAGACCGAGGAAAAGAGACGCGCAACAAGCCGGAGCGAGCGCCGCGCACAACATGAGACCGGGGAAAAGAGACGCGCAACAAGCCGGAGCGAGCGCCGCGCACAACATGAGACCGGGGAAAAGAGACGCGCAACAAGCCGGAGCGAGCGCCGCGCACAACATGAGACCGGGGAAAAGAGACGCGCAACAAGCCGGAGCGAGCGCCGCGCACAACATGAGACAGAGGAAAGGGGGCGCGTAACAGGCCGGAGCGAGCGGCGCGCACAACATGAGACTGGGGAAAAGAGACGCGCAACAAGCCGGAGCGAGCGCCGCGCACATGAGACCGGGGAAAAGAGAAATGCAACAAGCCGGAGCGAGCGCCGCGCACAACATGAGACCGGGGAAAAGAGACACGCAACAAGCCGGAGCGAGCGCCGCGCACAACATGAGACCGGGGAAAAGAGACACGCAACAAGCCGGAGCGAGCGCCGCGCACAACATGAGACCGGGGAAAAGAGACACGCAACAAGCCGGAGCGAGCGCCGCGCACAACATGAGACCGGGGAAAAGAGACACGCAACAAGCCGGAGCGAGCGCCGAGCACAACATGAGACCGGGGAAAAGAGACACGCAACAAGCCGGAGCGAGCGCCGCGCACAACATGAGACCGAGGAAAAGAGACGCGCAACAAGCCGGAGCGAGCGCCGCGCACAACATGAGACCGAGGAAAAGAGACGCGCAACAAGCCGGAGCAAGCGCCGCGCACAACATGAGACCGAGGAAAAGAGACGCGCAACAAGCCAGAGCGAGCGCCGCGCACAACATGAGACCGGGGAAAAGAGACACCAAACGAGCCGGAGCGAGCGCCGTGCACAACATGAGACCGGGGAAGAGAGACACGCAACAAGCCGGAGCGAGCGCCGCGCACAACATGAGACCGGGGAAAAGACACGCGCAACAAGTCAGAGCGAGCGCTGCGCACAACATGAGACCAGGGAAAAAGACACGCAACAAGCCGGAGCGAGCGCCGCGCACATGAGACCGGGGAAAAGAG
This sequence comes from Eleutherodactylus coqui, assembly GCA_035609135.1. Lineage (NCBI taxonomy): Eukaryota > Metazoa > Chordata > Amphibia > Anura > Eleutherodactylidae > Eleutherodactylus > Eleutherodactylus coqui. The sequence goes on from CM069408.1 coordinate 9,727,625, forward strand.
CCGCGCAACAAGCCAGAGCGAGCGCCGCGCACAACATGAGACCGAGGAAAAGAGACACGCAACAAGCCGGAGCGAGCGCCGCGCACAACATGAGACCGGGGAAAAGAGACACGCAACAAGCCGGAGCGAGCGCCGCGCACAACATGAGACCGGGGAAAAGAGACACGCAACAAGCCGGAGCGAGCGCCGCGCACAACATGAGACAGAGGAAAGGGGGCGCGTAACAGGCCGGAGCGAGCGGCGCGCACAACATGAGACCGGGGAAAAGAGACGCGCAACAAGCCGGAGCAAGCGCCGCGCACAACATGAGACCGAGGAAAAGAGACGCGCAACAAGCCGGAGCGAGCGCCGCGCACAACATGAGACCAGGGGAAGAGAGACACCAAACGAGCCGGAGCGAGCGCCGCGCACATGAGACCGGGGAAAAGAGACGTGCAACAAGCCGGAGCGAGCGCCGCGCACAACATGAGACCGGGGGAAAAGAGACACCAAACGAGCCGGAGCGAACGCCGCGCACATGAGACCGGGGAAAAGAGACGCGCAACAAGCCGGAGCGAGCGCCGCGCACAACATGAGACCGAGGAAAAGAGACGCGCAACAAGCCGGAGCGAGCGCCGCGCACATGAGACCGGGGAAAAGAGACGTGTAACAAGCCGGAGAGAGCACCGCGCACTACATGAGACCGGGGGGAAAAAAACGGATCCTGTAAGAACCCGGCAGGGGGCTCTGTCCAAGAGGACTACATGTCCCACTGCTATAAGGTCCATCATCTGCATTTACTTCTTCTACGCCGCCAATTACAAGTCAACAGAAAGAGATAAATTGATAAGAAATGGTTTATAGAGGGCTGATGGACTGAAGGCTCCTTTATCAGATGCCCGTGACCCCGGAGAGCGGCATAAAATCACGTGACAGGTTTTCCATGGATCAGTTTCAGTGTGAATCCACATTAGAAGGGAAATCCAGCGATCGGAGCGACTTCCAGCAAGGCCGGTCATCGGTGCTAGACTAGCCGGGGTCTCACTGCCGACCACGGGGGGTTTCTCGCGTAACGGTTTGGAGAGTATACCGAGAATGGCGCGACTGAGGAAGATCATCAAGGTCAGTGGAACAACTATTCATTGGGAGCCTCATGATGGGGTTTCCATGAGCATGTAGCCTCACATAAGCCTGACATCTCAATGCCAAGTGTGGGCTGCAGTGATGGAAAGCACAGTAATGAGTCATGCTTCACCCATCCACATACAGGTAGTCACCCGTTGGCATCTTGACCCTCGTATACGGCCGTATCGAGCCAGAAATGGCTTTTAGGGAACACTTGTGTCTCAGCGGCCTTAAGGTTGTCGGGTTAGAATAGGATTTTGTAAAACCAAAGCCAAAAAGGGTTAAAAGAATCAGGGTACTTGCTCATCCTCAGCCCCGGGGATCCAGCGCTGCAGCCCCAGGGTTCTCAGACAGAGGATGTCAGGTGACCACTGCCTACCAATCAGAGGCCAGAGCGTCACTGCTTGGAACTCCTGGCATCGTGATGGCCATTATGGGGGCATTGATGCCAGAAGGATGAGCGGTGACCCTGCAGCAGTCACATTGTGGTGGGATCCGCTGCAGCGGGTGAGGCGAGCGGTCTGGTTCGTTATGTTATTTTATTTCATAACACGGCCAATGGTTTAAAGGGAAAATGTATTTTAGTCAGACAACCCCATAAGTGCCAGATCTGGCGTATGGCGGACCCAGCTGGAGCCAAACAGACCCCATTAACTAGAATGACGACAGTCTGGCTTCTGGTCTGCAAGGAGAAGCTTTCCTGGACAACATAGCACAGGATGCGGCGCCATTTTGTTCGGAGTTTCATGCAAGATCTGTGCTGGAGGTTCGGAATGGAGCATTCGACGCAGATGTGGGCCTAGCCTTAATGGGGTTGGCGGGTTGTAAATTATTGCTGACCTTTTCATAGTATAGCCCATGAATAATAGATTTGTGGGGGTCTCTCACCCGGGACTCCCCACTGATCAGCTGCCCTAGTGCAATGATTTCTGCAGAAAGCAAACAGCTCTGTTCTCACTGCAGTGGCCAGCCTTGGTACTGCAGGCCATGTCCCCATTGAATTAAATGGTATTACAGAAAAAGTTCAATGGTAACATGGCCTGCAATACTGCAAAGGAGCTTTCTGCGCACCGACCCAGAGAATAGCTGATGGAGATCCCGGATGGCAGACCCCCACTTTACTACTGACGCCCTATCGTGAGGCTAGGCCATTAATATTTTACACCTGGACAACCCCTTTGACTCTACTTCTACTGTAAGTCTGCAGTGACCGCGCCAACGGTGAGGCGTGAAAGAAATGCTGCAGCGGAATATGCGGCAGAAATCTTGCAGCACTTACAGTATACGCCACGTCTCGTCCGCAACGAGCGGAAAACCTCTGCCGCGTATTTGACGCATCGTGCAGATTCTTAATCCGCATTACGTCAATTCATGCTGAGGAATTTGATACCAATTTTAATCTTTGAAATGCAAATGTTTAATTGCCATTTTCGCCCCTTTGGGTTTGCGGCTATAATTTGCTGCCAATTTTGCGCTGTGGAAAGTCAGCAGCAAATACGCCCCATGTAAAGGCACGCCAACGTCACGGGGAGGACCTCAATAGGAAGTCTACAGAGGAGCCTCTAAGACGGCCACTTTAGGTCAAGCTTCATATCCTGTGCCGATGGGATGTGTGAGGGACTAGCGTTTAGGATCGGTAGCAACCTGGGCATAAGCAGTCAGAGACCGTGACACATGGGATAAAGTCTTTAGTCCAGGCTTTGCCTGAGTTTATTTCCAAGCAAACAAAGCAAAATACAGGCCTTTACTTCAGGCCAACAGAAAGTAAAGCCTGCTCGTCTGAGCACTTACTATACATGGAGTGCCCCTGTCTACGTACTGGTAACCAAATGGCTCCTGCACAGCCAGGACTCTCAGACCTGCAGAGGTCTCAGCTCTCTCCTGGCCCTGTAGGCCCAGGCTTCATAAGGCCTGGTACCAGCCTCACCTGGTACGTGGGAGTGACCATCCCACCCTTCACTTTGGTCACTCCAGGAAAAGCCGGCCCGGATTATGCGGCTTGGAGCCACTTACTTGCTACAACGTGTTAGTAGCTTAATGCTACTAACACTATACTGCCGGCTTCCTCCACCGAGCCCAGGCTGCTCGGTGGCACGTATCTGCCCAAGCGCTCCCCAAAGCAGCATAGGAGAGCATCCTAGGCGAAACATACCTGCCCTCCAGTACCTTGCCGGTCACCGTCTTACAGATGTCACACACACCGACTCCGGCAAGGACATCTCCTCCAATCCACAGAAAGACATGAAGCCATCAAACAGCCTCCACAAGACCCAACCTGTGACTGGAGAAGTCCTCTGGGCTCTCCGAAGACATCAAGAAGCCACAGAAGAGTAGGAAGCTCATCCAGAATGCACAATTACCTTTAATGAGGAGCCTAGAAGTTTTACAAGCAGCTATTTTAGGAAGTATCTTCTGGCAGCGAGGAGCCGCTCCTCCCAGACGTCTTCCAACTGTTTGAAGAACTGAGAAGACAACGCACATTCCGGTTCTTTGCCTCTGGCCATCCCCGCAGACATGTTCCTCCTGAATGTGTGGCCTCCGAGTGTTCTGCATTTGGTAATCTCCCCTATATTATTTTCACTGCACCCCTCCCCCGACGATCAAAGATCACAGGTGTTTAATTAATACTCAAGAAGTTTCCCAACTTGCAGAACATCGCCTGCTTGCAAGAAACATTCAAGGTTGCTCTGCTAAAGAAATTGTGCTGCGAGGCCAAAAATCAATAATTCACATTCCTTGCCAGGCATCAGTTTACAGAAGGCGTTGGAGGTGTGAAGCTGCGGTGGGTTCAGCGATGCATCTGCGGCATACATGCTGTTCCTTAGGGAGAGCACCCAAGGCCACCCATGCTCCTCTGGGAAATTTATGCAAATCTAAAGATGGAATAATGCTTCTGCAGCGCCACCTATTGGAAGGAAGAACTCCTGCAAGTCAGTTTGAATTTTTATACAAGCCTTGTAACAATGACTGGGAATAGGAGCCGAAGCAGAGTCTTGCCCAGAAAGGAAAGCTATGCCATACACAGACAGACTGTTTCAGGGTTTTTGCCTCCCATCAGTCTGCAGTCTGACATTTACTTGCAGGAATGCTGCCTTCCAATAGGTGGCGCTCCAGAGGTAATGTGGCATTTATAAGTCTCATTAGATGTCCTCTCCAAAGGGAAACCACACCCCTCCCAACCCAATGGGAAACCACCCCCCTCCCAACCCACATCACCGGCCTGACATACAGTAACCTGCTGTATATGGATGAGGGACAATCGCCCCAAAACCGTCCATCTGTAGAGAAAATTCTGGCTTTGGCGCATATTCCCAGTCATTACAAGGCTTGTTAAAAGGTCTGACACTGACTTGCAGGACCACCACCTTCCAATAGGTAGCGCCGTAGGGGCCTTGTTCCATCTTCCCATTTGGCTATTCCTTAAAATGCCCTTATCAGCCATTCTTTTCCTGTTTAGAAGGATTATTCTAATAACTTGCTAAAACCAGAACTTCGTGGTGATTAGGCCCTTGGTCCTGACCCCATGCTGGACGCGGTCACTGACCATACACACTTCCATCGCTCCTTGTAGAAGAGGTCACAGAGCAGCCACGCTGCAAAGCCAACAAGCTCTGCAGTACAACCACCTGCAGTAACGGTTTCTGGCCACATAGTGGCAGCACACCAACCGCTACAACTAGATTCCCCTTTGCGTTGGGGTGTCCGTTCTTCTATTCCATCACGGGGCAGTAAAAAGGAAAGCTTGATCTGACCTAAGATGGCAATGAATGGCAGCAGATGGAGCGTTGACTAGAAGGGTCTGTCCAGCTTCCATCAGGAAACACTTCCCCAGACAATAGCACCGCATAGTGTACGTACGGATGGACCTACCCCGGGGGCTTCCGGTAGAGAGGTGAACAGTCTAAGGGGCCTTTACAAACAGTAATGTCCTCCAGTAGATGATCCACAAGAACGGCACTTGGCTACCGAGCCTGAACATGGCCGAGGCCATCAGTGGAAGAACGATACTTAATATGATTGTTCTTGCCCGATTATCAGACGGATCATTATTCTCCACTCACGCCCCCCGACAGGTCATGTTCTCAGGATATCCTATAGAGAACGCCCGCTAGGTACTGGCAATACTGCTATCAGCTGTGTAATACTGAGGAGATCCTGAAGACCTGACCTGCTGGGGTCACGAGGACTGGAGGTGGGGAAGCACTGCTTTACATGAACCAATTCAGAAGACATGGAGGGGGCGAACAGTCGTAGATTATCCTCCATACCTTTTCAGGATTGTCGGCAGCATGTCCACCATTCATACGGCCAATGAATGAATGTTTCTTCATTCAATCGGCTGACTGGGAGCCGCTGCACATCGTCCAATACTCGGGCACAAAACATTTGGGTGAACATTGAGCCATGGCCTTTAGTCTCTTCCATTGAAATAAAGACGTGCAACCACCGTGTTTATGGGGCTCTGGGCCCGCGATCCGATGCATTGCTGATGGGCTCCAAATGTAATATTTATATGGTGGATAAAACAATCTCCACCGGCCATTCTAGCCAGCGGCTGCTAGCGTCCAGCCAGCGGGTGCTAGCGTCCAGCCAGCGGTACTAGCGTCCAGCCAGCGGGTACTAGCGTCCAGCCAGCGGGTACTAGCGTCCAGCCAGCGGGTACTAGCGTCCAGCCAGCGGCTGCTAGTGTCTATACCGTCACGCAACCCCATTTCTGCCAAAATTACACTTATAAAAATATACACTTTGTGGCAAAACCGTACCGGAAGGAGCCACTAAAGAACTCTGTATGAGTTGGTCCAGGAGAGAAAGGGTGCTTCTACAGGTTACTCATGAGGCACCTGGGAGGTTTTCGTAAAAGTGGTGGGTATGTCACTCCTAAAGAGCTGATGAGCATCCCTCAGGCAGAGTGTGGAGCTCCTGGGGTTCTGCCACGCCGTCTGTGAGAGAAGAGATGCCTACACTGTAATCCAAAAGTGGGTAATGGACTGAGACTTATGGTGACTGGCACCAGGCCTGTGAGGAAGTGCCAAGTTTGACATATAGTTAGTGGCCATATGGCCAGGGCTTGTTTACTGTCAAAGTGCAAAGTGCTGTTAACCTTTGCTGTGATGGAAAAAAAGTGGCAGGTGGCAGATAAAGTCCATTCCGGTTGTCATGAGCGTTCCTGAGTGCGACACCAACCATCTGGTGTGGAGAAGATGGCGATCCTAGGTTGGGACTAATCACCTAGTGACACTACATGCAGGTACGTAGGGGTCTGCATAGTATATAGGACAGTATGTATATATATATATATATATATATATATATATATATATATATATATATATATATAACAGACCATCCACTCTATAAAAGCTCATCGGGATTTTCCATCCCATTATTATAAGTAGCGGAGCGGCTGTACACTGAGGTCGGGACATTGTATCGACTATCGCTGAACAAACTATCGATTACTGGAAAATATCGGTGAAAAACTATCGATATATCGACTTTTTAAAATGCTGTATAAAGATAAACCGGGCCGGGGGTTAATAAAGCAACAAACCAACAAAAAATATCGTTTTCTTAAACTTTAAAAACTGTTGAATTTATTATTAACTTCTAACTATTAATTACAGGAAAATAGACTGAAGGTACAAATGAGAATAAGAAATTACAGATGAAACTTCTAATTACAATGAGGTCTATGAAGAGAAGTTTGTTATCATCGGCCCCAATAATCGTTCTCTAATGAGCCAACAAACAGACTGAAGGTCCTGCCAGCGACACGGAGGCCAGAACCCGCTGGAGCCGACCGATGTGTGATCGCTGTGTGTTTGTGGGGCTGCGTACCCTGCATTTTTTCAAGTTGCCGCTGAGGGACCAACGGTCTCCATGGCAACTTGTAAACAATGCAGGGCTTGGTAACGCGAACGCAGAGCCCGAACGCAATTAGGATTATTTTATCATATGATATCTTTTCTATGGGCGCTGCGTTCCCGTTAGACGCTGAACACACGACATGTCACGTCTCCTTTCCTGGCTGTGACCTTCGTGCGTTTAGCGCAGCCCTCCATCTTTCATTTAGAAAGCATTGCCCACAGCCATGGCGTTAGATGCAAGCGTTCAGAGCCTCGTCTAACGCCATTAAGAAACATGTGGCGGAGGGGCCGAAGACCCCACTGTCTGAGAGTCGTTCTGCCTGGAGCAAACCCTATTGGTGACAAAGTCACCTGACACTTTCCAGAAGTTTCTAGGACTTGTTTATAAGATCATTAGTGCCGCAAGCAAAACTACATCCTGTACAACACAAAAGGAAAGAAAGACCATCCGGTCAGCGGACCCCAAGACACGTCCCTTCTTTACAAAACTCCATATTATATCGCCTTAAACTATCGATGTTACCGATATATCGGACATAATAATCGATGAAAAGTATCGCCGAAGCATTAGCCATATATCTATATTCTGATATTTCAGTTTTCAATGTCCCAACCTTACTGCACACCGGCTCAAACAGGAGGGGCAGTTAGAGCTCCGGGTTTCTGCGTCACACAACCAGAGACCTCTAATAGGGCAGTAAGTCCGTCAGCTGACACGGCCGTTTCCGACATCACCGATCCTCTTGTGCGAACAGCGGATGAAAGAACCGTAATTATAAGGTCTATAAACATTAAACACGACCTGGACAGAAAATCACAGCCGATGGGGCCAAACCGGGAGGGAAACTTCATACTCCACAAGACTCCAATGCTGACAGGAGAGAGGATCTGACTGCGGGGGTAATAAGTCACAGGAGGAGGGGGGGGGGGGGGATCTCAGGAAGTTTGCAGGGGTGATTAAAGGAACGGCAGCTCTGGGAGGTAAACCAAAGCCTCTTTGTGGAAAACACGTATGAGAGGCGCCATACAGGACGAAACCGGAAAGTGAAAGGATTTTTAAATTTTCATTTTTAAGCAGCTGATTTGCCATTTTTCCTATTTGTCGCCCGTCGTGACAAGGAACCATCCGGTACAGGCAGATGCTGCAAAGAACTGCGGTACAAAGTGACGGGGACATGAAGGAGGAACAGCTTGGTGGGGATCCAAGCAGCCGATCCCTACTGGTCAACAACCATAAAGTCCCAGGGAACCCTTTACTGCCTTGTGTAAGTATCACTGCTGTTCTGGAATTGTATTCATTAACATGCTGATATCTACTACACAAGGAGTTAAGCCCAGAGAAAACCAGGAGGCCAAGTCATTCTACTTAAAGGGGTTGTCCCGCGAAAGCAAGTGGGGGTATACACTTCTGTATGGCCATATTAATGCACTTTGTAATGTACATCGTGCATTAATTATGAGCCATACAGAAGTTATTCACTTACCTGTTCCGTTGCTGGCGTCCTCGTCTCCATGGTGCCGTCTAATTTTCGGCGTCTAATCTCCAGATTAGACGCGCTTGCGCAGTCCGGTCTTCTTCTTTTCTCAATGGGGCCGCTCGTGCAGGAGAGCGGCTCCGTGTAGCTCCGCCCCGTCACGTGCCGATTCCAGCCAATCAGGAGGCTGGAATCGGCAATGGACCGCACAGAAGCCCTGCGGTCTACCGAGGGAGAAGATCCCGGCGGCCATCTTCACCGGGTAAGTAAGAAGTCACCGGAGCGCGGCGATTCAGGTAAGCGCTGTGCGGTTTTTTTTTTAAAGTCCCTGCATCGGGTTTGTGTCGCGCCGAACGGGGGGGCTGTTGAAGAAAAAAAAAACCCGTTTTGGCGCGGGACAACCCCTTTAAGGCTGCCTGTCCACGGGTGATGATCTGCCGGCGGATCAGGCAAGTGAAGCTTTCCATATGTTGCTATGAAAAGCACAGCGCCGGCGTCCACGAGTGGCGTATCATAGCGGTTCTCGGGGGATCTAAATCGCGGCATGCCACAATTCTCCGCGGTGAGCCTATTTGTTAGATACGCGCTCATTTGCTGCCATTTGTACCGTTTCATGTCCAAGTTCTTTTTCAAGTGCTCTTCCCCATTTTTTGCTGTGTTCAATCCAATTTCAGGGAGGGAGCATGTTACAAGTCTAGCATTCTGCCAGTAGTTCACTGTCCTGACTTCCTTGATCTGACTTCCCATGCTGCAATGCCAAATCAGCAGGAAGGCAGTATCTGAACGCCCACCCCTCCGCATTACCAGGATTTCCAGGCATTTAGAGACATTCTGGCCAAACAGGCAGTAAACCCACTAGAATGTGTATATCATGTGCACTCAGACACGTACCCACATGCTGTAGCAGCAAGACAGGGGACTGGAGATCTTTATCACAGTGTCTGCAGATCTGTCATCCTGCAGCCAGTAAGTGCACTATGTTACTATGGAAACGTCCGTGTCCTTGTTACAATGGAAGCTCTTTATCGATACAGCATGGATTGCAAAGAAGCTGGAAGGGAGACCCCTAGTGGCAGCCACTTCAAACATGATTTACAGCGATAAAGCAACATTTTTAATGTAAACGTATTTTAGAAATACTGAAACTAACACAGAAGCTAGGGCCCTTTTACACGAGCCAACGTCCGACCTGAACGTTTGTTGACCTCAGTTATTGGCTTGCGTAAATGGGTGAACAATCAGCTGACAAACAAGCAAAGGTTAATTTGTAGCCGGATCAGGTCTTTTAGGAGAGCATAAAACTGCTACTTAGTCGGCGGCATCACTTCCCGCGTAGCAAGAATCACTCAACCTTTCTGCCACATAAGACACCCGTATTATAAATGGCGCTAGGGTAGATTTGGCAAAGGTGTTCAGGAGCTTGCACCCATTTTCTGGAGTAGTTCTACAATACTCGCCCCTCCGGTCAGGAGATCTGGAGACATTCAGGAGGAGGCGGCACTTTACCCACTTACCTCCAGGGCATCTTATTGCAATGCTGTTGCAAAACATTTCTGAGCGCCAATACAGCAACCTCATCGGCAAGAGGACAGCATTCTCATCTCCCCGCTCTGTAAATTGGCCCCCTTAGGACAGCAGCTCCTTATACACAAACTATATTTACTCCACTTGCAGAAGTTGTGTAACCGATGCCGAGAGATGCCACCGATAAACAAACAGGGGCAGCGGCGGTGGCATCTCCCAGGTATTACATGCAATGTCAACATGTGTGCCTTAATTAACAGCGCTGAGCATGTGTTTAACCCCTCCACCTCCACAGCAATTACCATAAAGCAAAACACAACTCAGTGAACGTCTTAATGAGAGGGGAAGATATAAGGAAATAATGGCTGGCTCCCCGCAAGACCAGCGCCGATCAAAGCCTGGAGGCGAAATACAAACTACACAACAACGCTAAACAACTTCATTAGGAGGCCAAAATGGTTTTATCAGTTTATATACAGATAATCAGTGTATAAAGTTGAGTGACTTTGCAAATACATTACTTATCCTGTACTGCTCCTGAGTTACATCCTGTATTATACTGCAGAGCTGCACTCCCTATTCTGCTGGTGGGGTCACTGCGTACATACATTACTTATCCTGTACTGGTCCTGAGTTACATCCTGTATTATACTCCAGAGCTGCACTCACTATTCTGCTGGTGGAGTCACTGCGTACATACATTACTTATCCTGTACTGCTCCTGAGTTACATCCTGTATTATACCCCAGAGCTGCACTCACTATTCTGCTGGTGGAGTCACTGTGTACATACATTACTTATCCTGTACTGGTCCTGAGTTACATCCTGTATTATACTCCAGAGCTGCACTCACTATTCTGCTGGTGGAGTCACTGCGTGCATACATTACTTATCCTGTACTGCTCCTGAGTTACATCCTGTATTATACCCCAGAGCTGCACTCACTATTCTGCTGGTGGAGTCACTGTGTATATACATTACTTATCCTGTACTGGTCCTGAGTTACATCCTGTATTATACTCCAGAGCTGCACTCACTATTCTGCTGGTGGAGTCACTGCGTACATACATTACTTATCCTGTACTGCTCCTGAGTTACATCCTGTATTATACCCCAGAGCTGCACTCACTATTCTGCTGGTGGAGTCACTGTGTACATACATTACTTATCCTGTACTGGTCCTGAGTTACATCCTGTATTATACTCCAGAGCTGCACTCACTATTCTGCTGGTGGAGTCACTGCGTGCATACATTACTTATCCTGTACTGCTCCTGAGTTACATCCTGTATTATACCCCAGAGCTGCACTCACTATTCTGCTGGTGGAGTCACTGTGTACATACATTACTTATCCTGTACTGCTCCTGAGTTACATCCTGTATTATACTCCAGAGCTGCACTCACTATTCTGCTGGTGAAGTCACTGTGTACATACATTACTTATCCTGTACTGCTCCTGGGTTACATCCTGTATTATACTGCAGAGCTGCACTCACTATTCTGCTGGTGGAGTCACTGTGTACATACATTACTTATCCTGTACTGATCCTGAGTTACATCCTGTATTATACCCCAGAGCTGCACTCACTATTCTGCTGATGGAGTCACTGTGTACATACATTACTTATCCTGTACTGATCCTGAGTTACATCCTGTATTACACTCCAGAGCTGCACTCACTATTCTACTGGTGGAGTCACTGTGTGCATACATTACTTATCCTGTACTGATCCTGAGTTACATCCTGTATTTGACCCCAGAGCTGCACTCACTATTCTGCTGGTGGAGTCACTGTGTACATACATTACTTATCCTGTATTGATCCAGAGTTACATCCTGTATTATACTCCAGAGCTGCACTCACTATTCTGCTGGTGGAGTCACTGTGTGCATACATTACTTATCCTGTACTGATCCTGAGTTACATCCTGTATTTTACCCCAGAGCTGCACTCACTATTCTGCTGGTGGAGTCACTGTGTACATACATTACTTATCCTGTACTGATCCTGAGTTACATCCTGTATTATACTCCAGAGCTGCACTCACTATTCTGCTGGTGGAGTCACTGTGTACATACATTACTTATCCTGAACTGATCTTGAGTTGAAAGCCTTTTACCAGCCCCAATATCACACAAGAACGGTCATTTGTCACCTCATTTGACAGGTCGCATCTTTCGTATGGCAGAAGAAAAAAAAAAAATGGCTGCCGATGTGAACTGAGGAAGTGTCAACAAATTCTCGTGCGGAGGGACAAACAATCCCCCACAGACAGTGAGCTGGTCTGTGTAGATGAACGCCGACTGCCTTCATTGGTGTTTGTTATGTGGCCCGAATGGTGCTGTCTTTAAAGGAGCCTTACGGACTGGATTATAATCTAGAGCTGCATTCTTAATTCTGCTGTGGCCGCAGACACCTGAAAGCTTAACTGCTCTGGTAATGAGCCCTTGTACATTACATGAATCTAGCCAAACCCCCAATTTTAGCGGGTTCGATTGTTCCACCAGTCTTTTGATGGCGGATCGAGAAATGAAGAAATCAGGCATATTGGATTTCCACATGCTGAACCCTTTCATCCCAGAGCAGGTAAGTAGCTTCCAGGCGGCGGCGGCAATGTAACTCACTCAGCCCATGGAAACAACCAACCCTCCTCTGAAAGAGCCACAGTTGGTATAATTACTGCAAATGGTCACCTTAGAATGTCCTGCACCAGATGAATGCAGAGAGACTGTAAATCACACAACACACCATTCAAGACTGCTGGGCGACTTCAGCTCTGAAGCTGGTGAAATAGTAAATGCAGCTGTGGACGAGAACACATTCTGTAACGTAAGATTGAATATTCAGGGTGAGTAAACGCTAGCGGGGACTGATAGACGACATGAGCCGCTTCCTTCCCACGTGAAAAAAACTGTTAAACGGCCCCAGAAAAAATCTCCACCAAAAAAAAAAAAAAAAAGAAAACAGTCTCCATAGCGAGAACGGGGAACGGTCTTCATGCAGGCGCTCGTTACATAATCTGCGCCGCGAGATAAATACTGGCGTGACGGTAATCCAACAAGGAAGTTACTACTAAATTAAATGGGCTCCGCCAAAACAAAGACCAACTTCCTGATGGTTAGGACCACTGGGACCCCCCCCCCCCCCAATCACGACAGCGGGGTGCTGAAGCTTCCTGCATGATCGGAGTGATGGTCATGCGTGTTGGTTATACGTGTACACTTCTGCTCTATTGAACTCAGGGGGAGCGCCGTACACCGCCAAAGGCTGGAACACCGCCATCTCCAATGCCCCCGTAGAAATAAAACCGGTGGCAATGCCGCTCCATTCATGCAGTCACCTCCCTCTCATGGATAGGGGATACGGCGACTGAGGTACACCACCTTCAGAGGGTTATACCAAGTCATCATCTAGGAGAGGCGATCGTAGTCTTATCAGTGGTGGTCTCCCCAGAGCGAGGAGGAGAGTGAATGGCGCGGTGGCTGCGCATTCATCTTCACCGGGGCCGCCAGATAGGGGAGCGCTTGTACTTGGCCAATTCTGTCAACCCCACTGAAAAGAGAGCAGCTTCATCATACATGTGCGACCGCAGCGCCAGGCAAACTCCACGTCATTGGAAATGGGTGCAGTGAGCCCAGAGTGACGAGAAGAGAGGGGCATGGGACCCCCACTCTCTGGATGGGTGGGGTTTCAGCAGAGTGACCCCCCACGGTCAGACTTGTGGATAGGCGATCAGCCAATTGTGGTACAACGCCTTAAGGAGAAGATTCTACTAAAAGACACAATGTGGCAGATTCACTAATCCCATCTAACAGCAGACTCTGGCGCATCTTTAGACGGTCTAGTCTAGCTTATCACAGTGGTTCATGCTGGATGGTACATTTGGTGCATCGCTGGACACTTTTGTTCAACTTTATACCACCTATGCCAACTTTATACCACCTATGCCAACTTTATACCACCTATGCCAACTTTATACCACCTATGCCGAGTCTCCCAGTATCTTCGGTCCAAGATTGTGCCGAAGCTTCCAGTGCACACGTGAGCCGTACAGATGTGTGCCATGCAAGGTCACTGTCGGATGGGCGACAACCCCAACGGGCCGTACATTACGGCAGTCAGTGGTTGGCACCCCTATAGCTCACATCACATTCTTACGGTCCGTTCACACATCCAGCCAGCTTCACCCATTGAATTGAATTTAAATTGGAAAGGTGAAATCCACTGCAGATCAGCTCCATGTGAGCGAACCCTGACGGCCGTCTTCACACGAGGCCGATCCGGATGCAGATTTTCCTCTCCGCACCATTTCTGCTGCGTGTGACCGTACCATAAAGATGGCCGCTTCTTAAAGCGGAGCGGTAGTCCTCCTGGTTCGCGGATCATCTTATAATTACTGCTCCACATCACCTGCCGATTTTGGCGCAGGCTTTGAAGTGGATCGGCACGAAAATCTGCAGTGGATTCACTCTGTGTGACGTGCATGAAAACCAGATGCAAACCTGATGAAAATCACACATGTACACAATCACAGGTCGCTGATTTGGTGATGATTGGCGCAGCTCTGCAGCTGATTTCACCCGAATTCAAATTGAAGGCGTAAGATCTGCTGCAGATCAGCGAGGTGTAAGCAGCCCTAGAGGGTCTTCAGACAGTGATGATATGTCAGGGGGTCCGTTAGCCGGAACTCGCCAACAACAAAGCTGCCCCGAGTCCCTACAGGACGACCCCTAAAGTGCATCAATGCTGCCACATGCAGAATTAAAGTACGCATTCCAAAGGAGCAACTGCAGCCCCCGACTCCCCAGCATTACACCGGCTCATATCCCTGGTCCTCCCACATTACCAGAAACTCAGATTTAGGACAAAACAATAAAAAGCTGCAGAAGCCACCGGCTGCCATCACCGCCCCACGCAGGGTTAAGCAGCGACAATCCTGGCTACAGCCCCGCCAGCCGGCGCACAACCCAACTTCATCCTACAGTCCCCGAGCACAAAGAGGTGCAAGAGTCCTGCGGAGACAATGTGCGTTACCTGCCTCCAGGGGACTCATTGTGCCTCAACCAGGACCACGAGGGACCCCAATATCTGGCCGCCTCTTCCAGGAGCCGCGCACTTCCTTGGAGTCGTGTAAACAGATACGAGAGAACCTCCTGCACTTCTCTCCACCCCTCTCCTCCCAAACAGGCACAGGTATCGCTTACACTCCGGATGGAAGAAGGGGGTAGGGAGGATTAGTCGCAGACAAAGCCAGGCATGCAGGAGAGCGCCAGCCTCAGCCCGGCTACTAGCCCCGGTCACTGCTAGCCCCGGTCACTACTAGCCCCTACTAGCCTTACACATACTGCCCAACAGATCATCTCGCACGTCCCGCCATCAGTGCTTCTTGGATACAGAATACCCAGATGTAGCAGAGCGGAGTTGGTCATGGGCTGCAGGGCACAACTACAGATGTCATACGGGGCGGCAGGCGATGCGAATTCACACAAGCGCCATATCCGATGAAATAGCGCTGCAATGAGCGATTCTCAGCGACACTGTTCCGGTGTAAAGGCGAGTTCAAACGTCGTGAAAACGCTGCAGAAAGCCGCCGCGGAAACATTTACTATTAAAGGGACTGAGATTAACGCAAATCCTGTTCACACGTAGAGGGAAACAAGCGCGGCGCATTTTCTGCTGTAGCTCTGAGCTGCGGTTTTGCTGAGTTTCCGCAGCGTGTGAACGCGCTTCAATGATGGAAGCCGACCGAGTACAGAGCGAGAATTTGTGAGAAGTCCTCTCACTTACGCAATGACTTGCGAGCCGCTCGGTACGGGAGGGGGGGGGGGATGGGGGGGCTTTACACAGAATGCCTGTTAAACCTGCGTGATCACACAGCAGCGGCGGTCGCTCAGCGGATGGAGGTGGAACGCACCGCGGTCTCTTACAGTCGCCTCCATTCATTGTGAACAGGCAGTCGCATACTAAATCCGCGTGAGGAATTCCGATGCGTTTCCATGGTTACTGCCGTGGTTTTTAGACGCGGAATTCACACGAAAAGTTCCGGTCACTTTCGCAAATTTGGCTGCAAAAAGCACTCCCCATACGTGTGAATCTCTGGGACTAAACTACTGCGGACCCCTCCTCAGGGTAGGTCAGCAGTATCTGATCGGAGGGAGGCTGCTGCTTGTGAAGATCACTGCAATCACTTCAATCCATACCAGGCACAGTGCCATACATTGTATAGTGGTCACATCTGGTATTGTAGCTCCACCTCATTCATTTGAACAGGACAGAGCTGCACTTAGGTCATGTGACCGATGAACGTGACATCACACACCTGAGAAGAGGGTGCAGCGCTCACCTGAGTGTTGCAGACTCTTCAATCGGCTGATCGGTGGAGATCCAGAGAGGCGGACCCTGCCGATCAACTATTGCTGACCTATCCCAAGGACCGCTCAATGTCTTAGTCCTGGAAAACCTTTTTAAATAAATTCAGCTCTGCTACATCTGTACTAATTAGAGTAAAGACACTCTTACACACAAACTGCAGAATAGGGAAAAAAGGCCAAAGGGGTCCCATAACAGCATTCAACATGGACCCCCATCAGGATGCTAAGTGCTTGGCAAAGAACATGCGGCTCCTCAGCCTGCGGTGTGCGGCTCCTCGGCCCCATGTACAGCGAGCCGCGACGTCCTGCGTGATCCGACACTTTTCTATCATCACCAGCAAGAACTTTCACGAGTTTGTCCTGCAGTAACTTCTGTGGGATGGTACCAGACGGGCGGCCTTTGTCCCGATTGTCCTTCATTGGACTACATTTGGTAGGTACTAAGCGCTACTTATGGAGACACCCCACAAGACCAGCCACTCGGGAGACGCTGACCAGTCATCACACTTCAGCCCTTATCAGTCACTCAGATCTGTCCCCTGGCCCATTTTTCCTTCTTCCAACTTCAAGAACTGACCGGTGACTCGCTTTATAATATAAAATATACACCCCCCACCCCGACTTGCTGTGTAATATCTAATCTATCCCCCAACAGGCGCTATTGTCACCCCATAATGTTACATCCGTGCGCCGCAGTTCGTGGACCCTCTCAAACTCCTGTCTTGTTGTGTTTCCGGGACGCGTCAAGGATAATTACGAGACCCACAACACCGTGTGGTTTCCCCGAGGGAAGAATGCAGCCGCGCTCCATTCCTTCTGCACCGAGAGCGAGCCACCAAAGCAGCCCATCCCAGTTCACAGGCCGGGGCTCAGCAAGGCGACCGGCTACATTTATACAACACGCTAGAGAGGATTGATTCAGAACTACGCAAAAGTTTTAGGCAGCTGCGAAAGAAAAAAAAAAAAAAGGGTCGCAAAGTAAGATTTTTCTTTTCAAAAAGAGCCAGCATCTGATTGGCTGGATGTTTAGGGTTGCTTTCCTGCTGCATGAAATATTTAGGCCGATGTCATTGAGAACTATCTTCAGCTTAAGAAAGAACAGGGAGTCCAGGAAGTGCTGATATGGGCCCACAGATCCCTGATATCAGCCAGTGAAGAGACAGAAGGATTGCAGCGAGACGACATCCATGGACTTAGTTCTCCATGATGTCTGGAACAATCTCCCTGCCAAAAACCTACAAAGATGCCCTCCAGCATCAGGACCGGAGGGACAGGAGGAGCTACCAGAGACCTACAAGATGCCCTCCAGCATCAGGACCAGAGGAACAGGAAGAGCTGCCAGAGACCTACAAGATGCCCTCCAGCATCAGGACCAGAGGAACAGGAAGAGCTGCCAGAACCCTACAAGATGCCCTCCAGCATTAAGACTGGAACAGGAGGAGCTGCCAGAGACCTACAAGATGCCCTCAAGCATCAGGACCAGAGGAACAGGAGGAGCTACCAGAGACCTACAAGATGCCCTCCAGCAACAGGACCAGAGGAACAGGAGGAGCTACCAGAGACCTACAATATGCACCCCAGCATCAGCACCAGAGGAACAGGAGGAGCTGCCAGAGACCTGCAAGATGCCCTCCAGCATCAGCACCGGAGGAACAGGAGGAGCTGCCAGAGACCTACAAGATTCCCTCTAGCATCAGGATCGGAGGAACAGGAGGAGCTGCCAGAGACCTACAAGATTCCCTCTAGCATCAGGATCGGAGGAACAGGAGGAGCTGCCAGAGACCTACAAGATTCCCTCTAGCATCAGGATCGGAGGAACAGGAGAAGATACCAGAGACCTACAATATGCCCTCCAGCATCAGGACCAGAGGAACAGGAAGAGCTATTAGAACCCTACAAAATACCCTCCAGCAACCTACTGACTAAACTGCCATACACAGACACCATGAGGGTGGCTTGATGACCTGTGTTCATAGCCCAGCACCGGGCAGATTGACGGGCATTCACCACAGAACACCAGAACTGGTTCACACCAAGCACACGGCAAACGTTAAGGAGTCTGCAAGAGTCGTGGTTCATGGAGATCCGATGAGTAATATAACTCCCGATGTCGGGTGTGACTGTACAGCGCAGACCTGGGGAGTGAGACCACACTATGAACAGCGGGTGTCTGCTATCTTTAATGGCCAATACCTGGCCACAACTGCAGGGATCGGAGACAGACCCGACAGGAGTTAGCGATATTTCAAGAGAAACTGCAATTTTTAAGAACTTTTGACATGCCAGAGGGAAAGGTCAAAGGAGGGAAGACGAGGCAATAAAGTTGTAGACTCATTAGATGGAGGACACGTGACGGACGTATCAATACACATCAGAACATTTCTTCAAGACGAGACAATCTTTTTGGTTTATGGTTCAGACCTTCCAAGTCAAAAATGGAGGACGCTCAGGATCCGGAGGAGGCCCTTTAATTATTAAAGGGCAGGAATTTTTATTTAATCCTAAATAATTTACATATGTATAAATTGATTTTTTTTTATGCCAGGAAGGCGTATTCGGTATTCATGTATTCACTCAGTTCTGCTGTTGATGCTCCGAATTTCATGCTATATGGATAGAACACATGACGCCATCCATTATTCATCGGTAATTACTTTGTTCCATTTCCACAAGACATCAAGGAAAAAAAATAATAAAAGATGTGCAGATAGAAACGAGAAGCCATACCGAGATGCAACAAGCCGTCCCCCGTCTGCGGCCCGGGATCTCATTACAATATGGTGGTAGAAAAACTAAGGGTCAAAACCCTGGTGGGAGGCGGATCAGAAGTACGTGGCGCGAGCTGATGCCTACATGCCATCCCAGCGACACGACTGGTATGCCGGTGATCGAATTAACAGCCTCGTCCGCCAACAGTAAAGAAAATACTATATATAGAAAACCGGATCCGGCAATGTATCTCATACTGGTGTCCTATACTGCTATAACCGCGCATTTGAATGCGCTACACGATGGTACGGCGCACGGACCCCTAGGGGCCCCAGAATGTGAATGTGTAGGTTGAAATTTGGCATCATTGTTTCATTGGACCAGTGTTCATTCCAGGGACTTGAAAAGTGGACCGATGCCTGAATCACCTGCAGAAGGCAGTGGATGGCGGGTGACCTCCCGGATAATTGGCCACTACTATAGCGGGAGGAGGCCACTTCCAGTACGTTTTCCTTACTGCAGCCATAGCAGTAAGGAACTTGGAGAGACGCGGGACAGATTTCTGCTTCTCACATGCTACTCTTTGACTGTGCAATTGGGTTTTATTCTCTACAGGGGCCACAACAACAAATTGGAATCCATCCATGTTCCAGGGGTCCGTGCGCCGTACCACCGTGTAGCCCATCCAGGTTTTCCTCTTCTAGCACACTATTGTTATTTCAATGAGGGACATCAGTATGGAGATCTAGCACCGTCGCGGCTTTTTGACTGCACTCTGTATTGTTATACACTGAATGGACACTTTATAGAACAAATGCACAACACTGTTTACAGGAAAACCCAATGCACCCCAATACCAAGACCTCATCCAAATGTGAACCCCGGTGGAGGGAGCATCAACATGATATTGGGCTGCTCTGCTCCTCCGGGCCTGGAAGTCTTGTGATCATTGAGGGATTGCAAAAAAGAAGGCTGAGAGGAGACTTAATAGCGGTCTACAAATATCTGAAGGTCTGTCACAGTGCAGAGGGATCAGCCCTATTCTCATCTGTACAAGGAAAGACTAGAAGCAATGGGATGAAACTGAAAGGGAGGAGACACAGATTAGATATTAGACAGTGAGGGAATCAATGAGTGGAACAGGTTGCCACGGGAGGTGGGGAGTTCTCCTTCAATGGAAGTGTTCAAACACTGGAGAGACATCTGTCTGGGATGATGTAGTAAATTCTGAACCGAGCAGGGGGTTGGACCCGATGACCCCGGAGGTCCCTTCCAACTCTACCAGTCTATGATTCTATGAATTCTTAGGTGGATCAGAACATCTTACAGAAGAATGTAAAGACAGCCGTTCATGACCTCAAGCTAGAGAGACGTTGGGCGATACAAGACGACACAGAGTCAAAGCACAGAAGTAATAACTAACGAAGGGTTGAAAAACATGATGAATTGTGTTTTGGAATGGCCAACTCAGAGTCCTGACAATAACCCTATGGAGATGTTGTGGCATGACCTGAAGCAGTCTGCACACAAGGCATCCCAGAAATACTGATAAACATTTGCAAAGAGCAAAGGTCTAAAATTAGTCTCCAACATTATGTTATTGCTGTTTACAAATACAGGAAGTGTTTGGTGGCGGCGGCTGCTGTTCCTACAAGTTATTAAATTCAAGGGTTCACTTACTTTTTCACCCCGAATTATGGAGGTGTACTTAACGCGCTCAGTAAAAATACACAGAAGTCAATGAGAGTTACAGAAAGCGCGTAGCATGGAGAGTATAACCAGTGGATATGGCACGAGAATCTCAGATGGGAATAAAGTGTTAAATACAACTGGGGTCACAAATGGTCGGGACGCAACTTTCACCAACGTGAAAGCTGGATCCGTCTACAGAAGACTCAACTCCAGGAGCCGAGCTTAGATTACATCTGTCTGGATTAGACCGTGAGCCGCACCGGGACAGATGTGAGCGACGACTCTAACTATATAAAACTGAACGAAAACAACCCCAAAAATTCTGCGGCGCCGAATCGTGTCTGGAGGTTCCCTCTCGCAGCGCTCAGGAGGTCGCCACCATCGAGGCTCCTTGGCATGAGATAAGATTTTTTTTCCCCTCTTTGAAGTCTCCAAGTTAAGAGGATTATCAGAAGTTAAATCCCAGTCAGAGACACTTGGCCTTTCACCCCCGATCATCATATGATCCTTCACTGTTCAGCAACCACAGCTCAACTCTGATGGAAGGAAATGCCTAATTAACTTCACATTCCGTAATGTGTCCAATATGGCGGCTCACTGAGCACAAGCACCTGGAGTGAAGGAGAACGTGGCAGAATACACGGAAAAACCGTTCCATGGTCTTTCCCCAATTCGTAAGCCAGTCTTCAGCTTTAATAGACTGGTTGCTAGGGACACCTTTACGAAAAATATTCATAGCAATCAGTCTGTCTCAGGGCTCACTCAGACGGGCGTACGCATATTAAGCTGCGTAAATATGCTACGTATTTACGCAACCGAGCGGTGTGTTAAGTTTTTTGCTCGTGTAAATACGCCGGGATCACTGCAGATTTACAGGAGCAAAAAAAAAAAAAAAAAGAAGGCCCCCGTGATCTGATGAGGACGTACGTGCAAATCTGCGCCAAACATGGCAGAGAGACGTGATTGACAGTTTTTAGAGGAGTAATTCGCGTAGAAGATTATGGGGTGAATTCCGTAATTGTTCGCACCTGCGTTGGCGGCTCCGTCAATTTCTGGAGAAAAAGGATGGACCCCATTATGGTGAACTGGGCGCCATTGCGGTCTGACATGCGACATATTTGGCACCAAGGTTATCGGCATTTTTCTGTTTCTATGTCGGCCCGGCCGCAGCGGTTTTAAGCCAGGCTTCGGGATTTTAACCCGCGATGGCCGCCCGCAGTCACTAAGGAACCGCACAGAAAATAGATCAGGACTGAAGATTTCGTCACTTTCAAAAACCGTGAAAATTAGGTTAAAAATAAAGCAACTAAAAGTAATAAATCTCGACATCAGCGGCTCGGGGAGGGAACGGTTTGTAACGCTGCATCCCGTCTCGTTGTGCTGAAGCGCGGAGGGAGGACTGCGCCATCGCCTGCCCGACAAAGTCAATTACATAGCGGAGGGGTCAATACAAGAGAGAACACAATGGCGCGAGCGGCCCCACAAATGTCTGCGCGTCTCCGGAGGATTGAGGTTTTAATTGCCTGTAAATTAGTCAACGGCAATTAATAATGGGAGCGACTCCTGAACGATCCCCGGCAGAAGAAACGTCCTGGAAAGGCGATTACCCAGAAGAAAATTACATTTACCAAAAAATGAAAATCGAAGTGGAGAGACCGACAATTTTTTAAAATTTAGACTAATTTGCTAATTGGACTGGAAAAAGAAAAATTAAAAAGCAAAAACCATTTTTGATAAATATGGAGGAACGTGTCGGCTGTAAGAGGCTCTGATGCCCCAAAACCCTGCGATGGGCGATATGCAGGGGAAGCTGCACGGCGCCACTCACAACGGGCGCAGCGCCAACACACGAGGCCGCAGGAGAGGCTTTCTGCAGGGGTAGTGGAAGGGTTATCGGGCGCAGAGCCCAGTCCTACAATAATAGACATTAGGGACCCGGTCACACGGGGGGATGAGACTCCGCCAGACATCGGTTCCCCACTAATCAGCAAGTTATCCCCTCCCCTGTTGAGGGGGAATAACCTGCTTCGTGGGACAAACCCTGTAAAGGGAATGCAGCACTCTTTTTTTTTTTAAACCAACAACCACCAGATGGGGGCGCACTTCCCATTCTTCTGATCTGTACAGTATTTATTACCCGATTGTAGATTTGTTATTCTATTGTCTGTACACGACCGCGGGGGTTGGGGAGGGGGGGGGGGGGGGGGGGGGGAGGATGAATCTTGCCAAAGCTGCAGCTAACAGCATTTAGAGATTTGCTTTCCAGCAGCCTCATGGCCACAATAGACAGGAAAGAGGGGCATTGACTCTGCTGACCTGTGCAAAGAGAGGGAGGAGGTGAGCTGTGACATCGCCTATTGTGAATGGTAGACCTCCAACTATATAGGGGGTCACCTCTCCTTGTAATTCGTCTGTGATGATAAAGAGATGACAGATGAGAGGTTCTCTACAGAGCAGGAAGTGTCAGACTATTATTGGGCCTAGTGGCCAGTGAGAAACCCAAAATTTCAGGTTTTTTTTACTATAGAGCGTGGCATCAAAAATTAAAATGGAAAAAAAAAAATCTAAAATTCTATAGAAGATTGAAAAAAAAAATGGCATTCACATAATTGGTCATTTTCTGATGAGACGTTCCCTTTCACCTCCGCATGAGAAAGTAACGAGGCACCCGAGAAACAGACAGCGAACCCCCTCCCCTGCTCTGCGGCCAACGTGATCCTAAGTCATACATCACTATGTGGCAATATATTCATAAAAATGGGCCAATATTAGCAACATTCATTTCCGTCTCCTTCTGGGGATTCTGAGCGGTTGGAGCGCGGGAATATTGTGCTCAGAGCAGCTGAAGAGGGGCGGCCGGCAGGGTAAGACATTGGGATCTGCCCCCTTTTCCGCTTTCACACCTAATCAGCCTGACAATGAAGCCGCAGGAGGCGACCTACTTCTTCATCCCAGACATTCAGGGTGAATGTACAAAAATATTAATTTCACATAAAATACGCCCGAGTCTGAAGCGAACGTGGATCCCAGCCAGACGGGGTTTATAAAGGGCCTGCGCCGTGGAATCTGCCTGCAGCGGGTGACGATGGATTAGTTCAGAGGCGCGTCATTGTATATGTTGTCTGTTACGGCGCTGGGCGATCCAGGACTGAATACACAGAGGAGGAAATGTACTAATGCCGGCATTCCCAACGCCGTTCTTACGGCTCATTCACATGGGTGGCTGCGGATCGCAGGCCGCAAAATATGCAGCATTTTTATTGCGCACGCTTTTTTTTTTGCTCATGTTTCGCTGGGATTTTTCACGTGCACAAAATACAAAAAATAATGAACACACGAGACCCAACTGAGGTCCCTGACAAATCCCTGTCCCCTGCCAACATGCATACGCATGGAACTGCATATTTGCGAGATCCCGTAGAATGTTATGTGTAGAGTCCATAAATACCACAACAGGACATTATACGCTTTTTTTTTATGCGCATGGAAAAAATATTTAAAAAAAAAAAAAAGGATCTAAAGACATCTGCCTACAGCAAGGCACATCTGTGGGTCTGAGCCCAATAGTTTCCAAGACAAATTATCAAAAATTATGGTTCTTCGTGACCTTTGCAAAATTGAGCCCCTGTATTTCTTGACCCCAAAAATTGAGATTTTTATAAACGTTCCAGTATTGAGCAAAATGTGCAAAGTTTAAAAATTGAAACTAAACAAAAGTTTTAAAAAAAATAAAAATTCGCAGATAGTCGCCTCCCCCCCCCCCCCTTACGTGATTGTCATCGAATGGCTTGTTGGCATAATTTTGCCCCGGCACACAATGCATCTAATACCCACGCCTACAGAGACATGTCCCCCAGCCATACAGGAGCCCCTGGTACACAGAACGATCATCATGCAAACCGACCAATCAAGCAGATGGCACGATTCGCGCTATGAAGGGGCCAACAGTGATAAAACCATCATTGGCCGGCCACTGCATCAATCAGTTACAGGCAGTCTCATCTATGAACCATGGCGGGCCAGAACCGCCTCCATTCACTGATTAATGGTCCTCCTGTGCAGAAGCGATCAGCGCTGGGAGGCTGGCAGAGGCTCCGATGCCCGACAGTCGTCCAATGTAAAAGGGGCAACCATTTACGCCACTTTCTGGCATAAAATATACATTAGGCTAGAATAAAAATCAAGCTTTAGGTTTTCATTGAGTGCAGTACCAGCATCCAGCCAGTAGGCGTCAGTAGTGGTATATTAGCTAGTACTACAGCAACCCAAAAAGAGCCAATGAGGAGTAGTGGGTGTGGTCTCCAAAGTCATGTTACAGTAACATTTATTAAGAAGATTGAAAATATTAATATTGGTGCAATAAGGCATCTAATCTTCTGTGGACTGGATAATTGACCCCACAGTGACAGACAGAATGGGATGCCGGAGTCGTATTCTAGAGGTGGGCCAAGACCCCAGCAACGAGACCCCCGTCGATCAACAAGTTATCCCTCCTCTTGTGGATAGGTGATCACTTCCAATCTTGGTACAACTTCCGTCAAGGACGTACATTAAAGGGTCTCCATATGACCAGTGATAAAATGTTCAACTTCCAGGACCCCCAACAATCACAAGAATGGCACACTTCTACGCATCGCTCTCCAGAAGCGTATGCAGCGGTTGTCAGACGTGCGCACTGCGTCTCCAGATGGGGCATACAGAGTGCACAGATCAGTCATCCTGCGGCCAGGGAGAAATGACCTTACTGGGAAAATCCTGTAAGCGATGACTGTATGCCAACATTTGCCCAACACCATGTGATGCAGTCAATTCACATTATGCCCAAGCCAGAAAATCCTGTACTCCTTTGCCAACCAGTAACATGCCATGTCTGTGCTACATAATCACCTGTACCACCATGGTGCTAGATCATCACACAGAAGACAACCAGGACCAACCGACAAGCTGACCGTCACTGTTGGCCAACAGCTGCCCATCATTACCAGCCATCAATATGGTGCCCATCTCATACGGTCGTGTCCCGATCACACAGGTGAGATGCTCATACGATGACAGATCTCTGGTCCATGTAGGGGGGGGGGGGTCATTTATCATTGGATTTGTCCCATTTTTATTTGTTGC
This sequence comes from Eleutherodactylus coqui, assembly GCA_035609135.1. Taxonomy (NCBI): domain Eukaryota; kingdom Metazoa; phylum Chordata; class Amphibia; order Anura; family Eleutherodactylidae; genus Eleutherodactylus; species Eleutherodactylus coqui. Next base: position 9,753,490 of record CM069408.1, read on the forward strand.
TCTGTTTCCCAACTAATATCTCACTCCTCTGTGTAAACATTGCCTTATGCAGTTTTGATGTGGATTCGCAGCAGACTTCAAGGCTCGTTTACACGCAGAAACAAGCTTTCAAACGATTAAAAGACTGACAGTTCTAGCGATCATTTTGCATAAAGTACTAATGAGCACTAATGCCCATTAGCACTTTATTAGCTTCATTTGCATGTAAATGAGCCTCCAGCAGCTGTTTGCATGGGCTGCCAAGGGGCGTCAGCTGAACACACTGTAATCAGCTGCTCCCGCTGAGAACACAACATGCGGTCCCTGCCATCTCTCACCGGCTGAACAATGGATTTCATGCTCACCAAAAAATCATCATTTAGCCGAAGAGTGAAAGATGAAAGGGTTTACACGCAACGACTATCGTTCAAAAGCCATTGTTTGAGCCAATTTTGAGCGACAATCGTTGCGTGTAAATGGGGCTTCACTCCTCCCATTCAAAGGTTGAAATCTGCTGCAGATGCAGGTTTAAGTCTGACCACAATCCACTGTGTATGAACGCACTCTATAAAAAGGACACACAACTTTTGGACAAGCCCACTAGTGCAGAGCCATCATAACCTTTGTGGAGCGGTTTTTCATAGGAGGCACAACTGAAGTCTGTTTTCTACCATCTGCTTTTCCTTCCCCGATGAGCATGCAACAAATATATCAAACCGCCGCACGATACAATTCTACAGGATGTCTGAAAAGTGGAGAAACCCGTAAAGAACGGAAACTGGCAGACTGATGCAATTCTGCATTATGTGACAACAGGGGCCGGTGTACAATGTATCTTCCTCTGGAATGGTCATACTTGTATCTACAATGAAGCAATGTGTTTCCAACTCCAAGACACCTGCGGACCCCTCCTGCGGACCCCTCCTCGAACGCACGTGATGTCAAGTATCAGATTCCTTCCAAACGCGCAGATGTATCAGCAAGGGAATACTAAACCTTCAGTGCCGCCCCCGCTCGGCTCCGAGGCACAGCGCATTTCTATTAATTGACGATTTATACTTAACCTCCCCTATAACTCCCCTCCACATTTGGGGTAATACTCTATAAATCTATTAAAGGGCCAGTTTATGGCTCCTGCGCCGCGCGGGTCTCACCATAGCTGCTTTGTGTCTCCAGCAGACCGTTAACTTTCCACCATCCACGGATGCTGGTAGAACGGCCGGAGGGACGTAAAGAAAGCAGGTCTTTGTGAGCGGCTTATACAAGGGGCTCTGTGCAACCTTAAGACTCGGACAGATGGGGGACTGAACAGTTACTGTGTGTTTCCTGGAAGGTGTTACGGCGTTCCCTAATATTTATGTCGCACCCGCTCTACTATATAAAATTAGCTCCATTGTCCTCTGGGGCTCCGGGGACAAAGATACAAAGGGAACCTGTGAGGTGTGTCGGCAATGGCAGATAACGGCCGGGCATGAATGCAGCGTTGTGAGCCGCTGGGCGCACGAAATACGCCATCGGCCTGCTGCAAGTTTGTAGAATGCTTCACAAGTAATTCCAAGAAAGTTGGGCCGCCGAGTAAAATGTAAATAGATGAAAAAAAAGTTATGCATTCGGAAATCTCAGATAACGATATTTTATTCGCAACAGACAATAGAACAAATATCAGAAGGTGAAAGGAAGGCATTTAACCCCTTAACACCCACCATAGTGTTACATCCTGGTGGTTCAGGGTTTGAATGAAGAGGGATCGGGAGCCTACCCTGACCATACACGGCGGGTGCTGGCTGTTTGACAGCCAACACCCGCCAATCGTTGACTGCGGATTTTAAACATTGAAATGCTGCAGTCAGTTCTGACTGGTTTCCCCCGATCCCAAACGTCATTCTCTCATTTCAAAGGGCCCGGCTACCTCCGGCTATCCCATTGAAATGAATGGAGAGGCACTACACGTATGCAACCACAGCTCTGATCATTCCTGGATGCACTAGACCCCTGTTTGCAAAATTTGTGTTGATCCCAGTGGTTGGGCCCCAACCAAATCAGCAAGACATCCCCTCTACAAAAAGGAAAAAAAAGTCAGATCACCCAACTCTAAGGCCTCATGTCCACGGGGAAAATAAGAATTAAAATCCGCAGCGTTTTTCCCGCACGCGGATCTGCGCCCCATAGGAATGCATTGACCACCCGCGGGTAGATAAATACCGGGGATGGTAATTAAAAAATTTCTGGAGCATGAAAAAAATTGGACATGCTCCCTTTTAGTGCGGATCACACGTGCGGAGCTCATAGAGCACATAGCGCAATTTGATCTCCCGCATGAAAAATAAAAGACAATTACAGTGCATCCGCAGCCAAATCCGCGTTACAAATCCACAGCGGATCCGATTTTCCCTGTGGACATGAGGCCTAAGTGTTAGAACTTGTTGCATTGACCATCAATTCTTTCGGGGAAGGGGGGGGCGCAGATTCCTGGTGGACTCACAGGTGAGGAAATTACTCCAAAGCGGCAGTCTAACCCCTGTGTTAACACGGTCTGTTTAGGTCCATTTTTATTTGTTACAGCTTTAAAAACTTGGTTGGCAAGACAGCGATAATTTTTGCATGTTTTGAGCTACACGCTCTAAACCTCTTCCCCTACATCAAAGAGGTCTGGGGTGAAGATGAAGCGCGGTCAGGAGCTAAGCCCGTTGCATACCAGGTGGGTGTCTGATGCTTCTCACACATGCCACAAGCATCCACAATCAGAGCTAGCTCAATCCTGACCGCTGCATGTAAACGGTCAGCCAAGTGACTATCAGCCCTCTCTCCTGTGATGTGATCTCAGGGTACCATAACTGCCATGGTAGCCCTGGACCTAGTAAAGACTCACAGACTCGGGTATGTAGTCCTATTTCAGTGAGAGGGGGGCACAGGACACCCATTCTTGTGATTGGTGTGGGTCTCAGCAGTGAGACCCCACCAATAGTATCACCCTATTGATAGGTGATAAGTCCTTTGTGGCACAACCCTTTTTATTCTGAAGCTGGAGTTAACATTTCTATCAACATCAAATCCCTGATCGCTGAAAGAGGCCATCACCACGATCAGCGACGGTCCAGCCTCTGGGATCATCCTCAGGGTGAAGCGGTCAGCGTTTAGCTTTCTGTACACGGCATCTACACAATTTTCCCCAATACCAAAAAATCGAGATGTAGCACCTGTGTGTCAAAAAGCAAAAAAGGGGTACCACCATGTAAATTTCCCTTTAGGGCTCCTTAACACTGCCGATCGCGATATCGCCACAAGAAACTCGTGGCAAAAATCACAACTTTCTTCCCAAGATTGAGCGTCAGTGCCACCTATTCTCACTAAACATGCCTGCTGCTCGCAGTTTTCTCGTATGTTTTTATCGTGTGATTTTGCCTTGATTTTTTAGCGCAAAAGTCAAGAGGACTTTCTAATGTTAAAAAACACATGCGATTAAAGAAGAAAAAAAAAAAAAAAAAAAAAAAAAAAGAGACTCCATAGGGAAACATGGTAGATAAAAAAAAAATTATCGCGGCATGTCCCATCTTTCTTTGATGTGCAATTTTTTTTTCTCGCAACATCGTATGAGTGGAAAACGATCAAATGTGCCGGAAACCATTGAAAATCATTAGTTTCATAATTCCACGTTTTAGCTCAATCACACGATTTTCTCGCCAGCGTGAAGGCGCTTCTAAATGGAGACTGGACAAAAAAAGGACTTGCCTAGTAAAAGAGCCAATTCTTGTAAGATCCTGTAATATAAGCAGCCATTATGCCAGTGGTCAGCATGAAGAGACTGGCACAAGGACATAAACCAGGCGACCAGTCTCATCAGGGCGCAGCGTCATGCGAGCGCGTCCTGTAGGCCGCGGCTGTTACAATGGTCTTACTAGGGGGTATATTATTAGTCTTATGAGTGCAGCCAACATTACAGAAGTGACTCCGGGGGGCGGAGGACGGGGGCAACATCTGCAGCGGCTGGAGGGCCTCTGGCGCTGCATTATTAGCGAGATCAGCGCGCCGTCAGGAGAGGCTGTCGTATTACGTCTGCATCACTGCCAGCAGCCCGCGCGATCTGGAGACGTACAGACAATGCCGCGGATCTCTTTACATGGTTTGTATGGGCCGGAGTAGACGTCAGGTTGTATAGAGAAGCCAGGAACAAACAGAGCGGATAACGGAAGAGGTGCGCAGATTGGGCGAAAAAAGAAAAAAAAAAAAATCACTTAACAGACTGCAGTGCGGGCCCATTTAACCCCTTAAACACCCAGCTAATTGTGACCTGCAGGAACAAATCTCTCTCCATAGTCACAGTCAAGGCTTATGTTTTTTCAGATGAAGCGGCCCGCTCGGACGCCATATTGGGCGACACGTCCAGATGGAGTTTGTATTATCCGTGTTATGAGGAAACGCATTAACAAAAATACAATTCGGCCAAAATTGGCTTTCTTGTTTTTGATTCTTTTCTGGTGTTCCTGAAGCCACATAAATGAGGCGGAGGATTTATTGCACGCGTGTTTATAGTTATGGGGATACCAGATCTGTCCGAGGAGCACAATGTATAGATTCATTAAAAAAATAAATACACGGTTCTTAACCCCTTAGTGACCAAGCCTGTTTGCGCCTTAATGACCAGGCCAAATTTTGCAAATCTGACACGTGTCACTTTAGCATGGAAACACACCAGAAAGGTTTTGCATATCCAAGCGATTCTGACATTGTTTTTTCGCCACATGTTGTACTTCATCTAGGCGGGAAAAATAGACCGATAGAAATTGTGTTTATTTATTAAAAGCGCCAAAATTGGGAAAATTTAGAAAAAAAATGGTCATTTTTTCACATTTCCAACTGCAATATCTCAAATATGTGCAAACATAATATAGAAATTTTTATTAAGATATATATTTCCAGCCGTTTACTTTATTTTTGGCGCACATTGGAAAAACTTTTTTTTTTTTTTTTAACCATTTAGGAGACGTACAAATGTAACATTACTTTTCAGCATTTTGAGGAACACTTTGTTTTCCTGCACCAAGCCAAGATTGGAAAGGCTCATAGGAGTCAAAATGATAGATACCCCCACAAGTGACCCCATTTTAAAAACTACACCCTTTAACGTATTCACTGAGGGGGGTCATGAGTATTTTAACCCCACAGGTTTTTTTTAGGAGTCAATGCAATTTAGAAGAGAAAAACTAAAATTTCATATTTTTGCAAATATGTCATTTTAACCCCTTCATGACATGGCCTATTTTGGCGTTGAGGACCAAGCGATTTTTTGGTATTTTTCCATCTCCATTTTTCAAAAGCCATAACTTTTTTATTTTTCCGTGGACGCGGCCGTATAAGGGCTTGTTTTTTGCGTGAAGAACTGTAGTTTTTATCGATGCCAATTTTGGGTACATAGACTATATTGTAAAATATATATATTTTTTTTAATGATAGCAGAGAGAGAAAACGCATCAATTCTGCCATAGATTTTTTTTTTTTTTTTTTACACCGTTAATCATGCAGCATAAATGAGACTTTCCATTTTTTCTGCAGACCGGTACGGTTACAACGATACCAAAATTCTAACATTTTTTTTTAGGTTTTCCCACTTTTCTGCAATAAAAACCCTTTTTTTTGGAAATCTTTTTTCTATTCTAAATTGCTGCATTCAAAGTCACGTAACTTTTATTTTTTGATGTACGGCGCTCTATGAGGGCTTATTTTTTGCGAGACGAGCTGTAGATTTTATTGGTACCATTTTGGCGTACATACGACTTTTTTGATCACTTTTATTGCGTTTTTAGTGAGGCAAAATGCTAAAAATGAGCATTTTGCCTCAGTTTTTTAGCTTTTTTTTAGCGTTTTTTCGGTGCACAGTCAAAAGCATGTGCAATTTATTGTACGCATCGTTACGGACGCGACAATACCAAATATGTGGGGTTTTATTTTTTTTTTACCTTTTTTTATGCTAATCTGAGAAAAAGCATAAAAAATGGGTTTTTTACTCTTTTTTTTTACATTTGTTTAATTCATTTTTTAAATCTTTCTCTTTTTTTTTTTACACTGTTTGTGTCCCTCTGAGGGACTTTAATCACTGCCCTGATGATCGCTGGTATAAGGCATGGCAGAGCTACTGCTCTCCCATGCCTTATCGCTCATACAGCGATCTCAGGCATAGGCAATACAGGACGCCAGTGTCTGGCGTCCTGTTGCCATGGTGACAGGCCGGGCTCTCGCGATGACATCGCGAGTTCCGGCCGGAGACACAGAGGGAGCCGCGCTCCCGCTGTGAACTCTTCCCCTGCCGCGATCTGCTTAGATCGCAGCAGGGAAGGGGTTAAAAGTGGCGGGCGCATCTCCGATGTCCCCCCGCTGCTGCAGCGAGACGCCGGCTGTGACTGACAGCCGGCTCCCGCTGCGGGATAGCGCTGGATCATATGTGATCCCGCGCTATCTCCAGGACGTAAGTTTACGCCCTGTTGCGGGAAGTACCCCGCTCCCAGGACGTAAACTTACGCCCTGCAGCGGGAATGGGTTAAAGACAGGACTTTTTTCTATAGTACACATGAAAATGAGGATTTGCACCCCAGAATGGATACCCCTGTTTGTCCCGTGCGAAACATAGCCATTGTGGCCCTAGTATTACGTCTATATGCACAATGGGGCCCAAAATGAAAGGAGCAACCGGTGGCTTTCGGAACAGAAATTTTGCTTGAAGGAGATTTAGTCCCCATTGCCCACTTGTAGAGCCATTGAGTGACCAAAACGATGGAGAACGCCCACAAGTGACCCCATTTTGAAAACTAGACCCCTTAACAAATTCATCTAGGGGTGTACTGTGTTTTGACCCTACAGTATTTGAATGAATCTAAGCAAAGCAAAAAATTACGATTTTCATTTTTTTGGCAATTGTGTCAATTTAAAAACTGTTTTTTTTTGTACAGTGTACATAGGAATGAAGACCTTCACCCCAAAATGGATCCCCCCGTTTGTCCCGTGTTCAGAAACATACCCATTGTGGCCCTAATCTACTTACAGGACACATGGCTAGGCCCATAATGGAGGGAATGCCCGCTGGATTTCAGGGCAGAACTAAATAAATTCCAGGCCCCATTGCCCACTTATACGGAAAAAAAAATTAACTTCCTAAAAATAATCCCCCCCCCCCACCATCCCCATTTTTTGGCATTCCTGAAATATTAGATAAAGGTAATAATATAAACTGCGTTTTATGTCCGAAGACAGGGGTAATTACGGAGGCTGGTTGGGTTGGGCACATAGGGAAAGAAAACCGTGTATCCCCCCTCCTCTCATGCTTTTTGGGGGGTATTTTGTGACCTCAGTGGCGGGGATGGGGTGTAAAAAGTGGTGTTCCGTGAGTCTCCGTAAGGTTGCCGAGGTGCGGCGGTCTCACACAGAAGGCGCTCAACAAGCTGCTCCTGGAACTGAAGGAAGGCCAGCGTTCCCGGGGCTTCTTGTAAATTACGGATTACAGGTAGCGGTCTGAATAACGCCGGGCTCACGCGGCCGTATGCAGAATCCGCTTGCGGAGGCCCGCAGCGGATCGCAGCTGTGAGCCCGGCTGTGACCCTGCGTACGGCTGCGTGATGTACTGCGCATAACTGCCTACTCACACAGGTGGTCATGCGCAGTACTTTTTTTTTTGTTTGCATTTCCCGCGCCGTCACTTAGCGATGACCCGGGTACCCGCAGCCCGTACATAATGTATTTGCACATGGGCTGCGGGTATATCCGCGGTCATAGAGCACAATGGGCTCTAGGTCGCGGATATCCGCGGTAAAATATAGCATGCCATGTTCTGTTTCTGCGAGTGGATTCCGTAATTCCGACCTGCTAATTGGGGGGAATTGTGTAATCCAATGCATGCGATTGATCCGTGGATTACCGCTGATCAAGCGCACGCAGAACCCGTAATTCCTCTCCGGTCATGTGTGACCGGCCTAATGTTATATCGCTAATTTATCACGTGATCGGGGACCGCTCAGCGAGGCCGCCGGTCACTGCACCAAGCACTCAGTGACGGTTGGTCGCTGGGAGCAAGGAGATTTAAAATTTCCTGGGCTCCCTGGCTCCTGCGAATGTGTCCGGCATTTTGCCGGCGGGCGCATGCGCAGCAGCCGGAAGGGTCCATGGAGGATAATCGCATCTGGATTCAAATGCGGAAGCCTCCGAGAAGATGTTTCATCTCCCCCAACCGATCGCATCGGTGAGGGGAGATGAAACTGCCACTTTTTAAAGAACTTTTACGTGATCGCCATTATGCATTGGATAACGGCGATCACGTGACCAGTAACCGCATACCGCGGCTCCCCGTGACATCTCCAGGCTCTTGGCTACCTTTTGGTAGCCAGGAGCAGGGAGATTTTACATTTCTTGGGCAATATTTCACTTTTGCGCATGCGTCTGCCATCATGCTGACGGGCGCATGCGCAGAAGCTGGGGTAAGGTCCACGGATCAACATCCCACCAGGGAACAAATCCGGGACCTTGGGTACGTAATTTCATCCCCCCTTACGGATACGATCCATAAGGGGAGATGAAACTTTAACTTTTTAAACCTTTTTTTTTAACTTTTACCTTTTTTTTTTTTTTTGACTTTTTAACTTTATATGATCACTGTCATCCGATGGATAACTGTGATCATATGACTGGAAACCGCATACAGCGGTCCCCAGTCATATCTCCCTGCACTCGGCTATCTGTGACAGCCGGGTGCAGGGAGATTTTGAATTTGCCGGGCTCGCCAGCCTTCTGCGCATGCGCGCCACATCGGCACATCGCAGAAGCCAGCGGGGGGTCCCGACACCGGCCGGAGGACACGGAGGAAGGGGGGGGGGGGGTGAGTATTTTCACCTCCCCTCATGGATCCGATCCATGAGGGGAGGTGAAACTTTTCTTTTTTTTTTTACACTTTTTTTCACTTTTCCGAGATCGTCGTTATCCATTGGATAACGACGATCGCGGTACCGGGGACCGCTCACCGCGGTACCGGGGACCGCTCACCGCGGTCCCCGCTGACATCTCCTGCCTCCCGGCTACCTACAGGAGCCGGGAGCCAGGAGATTTTAAGTCTCCCGCGCCGCCGGGCCTTCTGCGCATGCGGCTGACGTAATGCCGCCTGGCGCGCATGCGCAGAAGGACGGCTACGGCGCCCAGAGCATCGGGACAGCGAGGAGTCGTGTGGCGGACCTCGGTGAGTAATCCGATCCATCAGAGCAGCTGAATATGTCACTTTTTTTGCAGTTTTATTTACTTTTTTGCGATCGCAATGCCGGAAGGGGGGGGGGGTCCGAACAGCCCGGGATGACAGCTCCATGCTGTCAGCAACCTGCGGACACCGACAGCATGGAGCCCACGTGGCTTTATTCTCTGCAGGGCACATGTTTTTACGTCCTTAGAGAATAAAGCCCACTTCGGGAGGACGTAAAAAGGCTATGGCCCGGTCGTTAAGGGGTTAAATATTGCACTTGGCTTTTTGGGGGCATTTTTAAAGCATTTTGAAAAGTCCCTCTTGGTTGCAGCGCTAACATGCAAATCCACGACAGCATGAGAACGGAGTACAAAATGCCCAAGAAGATACCGCCTGACACGGGGGTCCCGTCCTCCAGATGAGCAGAGAGACTTCCTTGTGGAGAACTTTTAATCGTGGCGCAAACCCTTTAAAACAAGCAGTAAACACTGATTATGTGGTGACATTGGGGGGGACGTGAACCTCTGCCAGGGTGATGTGTACGGGGAATGAAGGTGTCACAGAAGAGTGAATGTAGGACTAATTGCTGATAAAGGCCCTGCTGGTGGTGATAAAGAAACAGTCAGATCACACAGGACATCGCAGTTTGCTTGTATAAAATGGTAGAGTTGGAAGGGTCCTCCAGGATCATCGGGTCCACCCCCCTGCTCAGTGCAGGATCACTAAATCATCCCAGACAGATGTCTGTCCAGCCTTTGTTTGAACACTTCCATTGAAGGAGAACTCCCCACCTCCAGTGGAAACCTGTTCCACTCATTGATCCCCCTCACTGTCTAATATCTAATCTGTGTCTCCTCCCTTTCAGTTGCATCCCATTGCTTCTAGTCTTTCCTTGTGCAGATGAGAATAGGGCTGATCCCTCTGCACTGTGACAGCCCTTCAGATATTTGTAGACAGCTATTAAGTCTCCTCTCAGCCTTCTCTTCTGCTAAACCTTCCCAGATCCTTTAACCGTTCCTCATAGGACATGATTTGCAGACCGCTCACCATCTTGGTAACTCTTCTCTGGACTTGCTCCAGTTTGTCTATGCTAAACATGGACAAAATCTGGAAAACTAGGATATCGGTATAGCAACTTAACGCAGGATAGTGTAAACCACCTTTGTCCCCATAGCTATGTATGGATGTAAAAGCTGGACTGCGAGGGAAGCTGATAGGAGGATTGATGCATTGGAGCCGCTGGTGAAAGCTGCTGCGTATTCCCTGGACAGCGAGAGGAACAAACAGAGAAGTCTTCAATCGCATAAGACACGGGAGGGCAAGGTGACCGGCCTCAGACTCACGGGAGGGCAAGGTGACCGGCCTCAGACTCACGGGAGGGCAAGGTGACCGGCCTCAGACTCACGGGAGGGCAAGGTGACCGGCCTCAGACTCACGGGAGGGCAAGGTGACCGGCCTCAGACTCACGGGAGGGCAAGGTGACCGGCCTCAGACTCACGGGAGGGCAAGGTGACCGGCCTCAGACTCACGGGAGGGCAAGGTGACCGGCCTCAGACTCACGGGAGGGCAAGGTGACCGGCCTCAGACTCACGGGAGGGCAAGGTGACCGGCCTCAGACTCACGGGAGGGCAAGGTGACCGGCCTCAGACTCACGGGAGGGCAAGGTGACCGGCCTCAGACTCACGGGAGGGCAAGGTGACCGGCCTCAGACTCACGGGAGGGCAAGGTGACCGGCCTCAGACTCACGGGAGGGCAAGGTGACCGGCCTCAGACTCACGGGAGGGCAAGGTGACCGGCCTCAGACTCACGGGAGGGCAAGGTGACCGGCCTCAGACTCACGGGAGGGCAAGGTGACCGGCCTCAGACTCACGGGAGGGCAAGGTGACCGGCCTCAGACTCACGGGAGGGCAAGGTGACCGGCCTCAGACTCACGGGAGGGCAAGGTGACCGGCCTCAGACTCACGGGAGGGCAAGGTGACCGGCCTCAGACTCACGGGAGGGCAAGGTGACCGGCCTCAGACTCACGGGAGGGCAAGGTGACCGGCCTCAGACTCACGGGAGGGCAAGGTGACCGGCCTCAGACTCACGGGAGGGCAAGGTGACCGGCCTCAGACTCACGGGAGGGCAAGGTGACCGGCCTCAGACTCACGGGAGGGCAAGGTGACCGGCCTCAGACTCACGGGAGGGCAAGGTGACCGGCCTCAGACTCACGGGAGGGCAAGGTGACCGGCCTCAGACTCACGGGAGGGCAAGGTGACCGGCCTCAGACTCACGGGAGGGCAAGGTGACCGGCCTCAGACTCACGGGAGGGCAAGGTGACCGGACTCAGACTCACGGGAGGGCAAGGTGACCGGACTCAGACTCACGGGAGGACAAGATGACCGGACTCAGACTCACGGGAGGACAAGATGACCGGACTCAGACTCACGGGAGGACAAGATGACCGGACTCAGACTCACGGGAGGACAAGATGACCGGACTCAGACTCACGGGAGGACAAGATGACCGGACTCAGACTCACGGGAGGACAAGATGACCGGACTCAGACTCACGGGAGGACAAGATGACCGGACTCAGACTCACGGGAGGACAAGATGACCGGACTCAGACTCACGGGAGGACAAGATGACCGGACTCAGACTCACGGGAGGACAAGATGACCGGACTCAGACTCACGGGAGGACAAGATGACCGGACTCAGACCCATGTAATGCGAGCAGAGCCACTAGAAAAATCTATAATGCTTGGACAGATCAGTGGTAATGGAAGACCCGGCCACCAAAAGGCACGATGGCTGATACAAGCATGAATACCACACAACTGAAAGAAGCAAAACCGAAAAACATGGAGGGAGCTCGGCTTTAGGGTCGCCGCGGGTCGTGAACAAACAACCACCACCATTAGGAAGGCGATTTAAGAGTTTGGGACAAGGTGCTGCTTGGACACTATATAACTGTATACCATGTGACAGTGTAAATACGGTCCGTCTCAGAAGGTGTGGAAATGCAGGGTGAAACCGGTTTGGCAGACAGGGATACAACTTGGCATACAAGCTGCAGGGAAAACCCGTTAAGCCATTTCTCCATGACGGCCATTTTGAACGCCGCCATTTTGAATTCAACTGTAATCTTTCCAATGGGAAAGTAGGTGTGTAAAATATTTAAAAAAAACAAAAAAACAAACGCTTCAAAACTGCATCCCCATCCGCCAGTCTGTATGGCAGTTGCCTCACCTTCAAGACCCTCTGTAATACATCTAAAAAAATATACAAATATACACGATACAGATATATAATCAAGCAGTAAAACAGACATTCGCAGTATATAAGGCCACCTCTATCAGTGTAGCATCACCTGTCGCCCATCACATGACACACTGTAACGACCCCACTAACGAGCCGTCCCGCTCACCATCCACAACGGCACGGACTCCGCTCAGCGACATTACAACATTTTGGACCGCGGCCAAGAAAGTTTAACGCCGCCGACGTTGAAAAGTATTTCTTGGATACTTTAGAACTTGGCTGAATATTTAAAGAGCGCCGCGCTTATCCCAGCCATCATCTCGTTAGTCACCAAACTGAAACTCTACCCCATTGCAAACCGGTTTATTAGCACCAATAATTGCATTTTTCTTGGGCTTTGATCACAAAAAAAAAAACGGGAACAAAAGGGGCTGCGGCTTAAGAAGTGGAGATTGTATTATATTAGCAGATAATAATGAGGTTAAAAGGACAAACGAAGAGAGAAACGACGACCTACAGGAAAACCAGCGCAAACGCACAGCTGGGACCCGGACAAGGTAAGGCGGGCGCCGCGTCTAGGACACGACTGGATAAGATCATCACGTACCGGTGGCCTGGACTCCATCAGCGGGTTCTGCCGTCACACCACCTAAAAAAGACAAAAACAGTAAATACGGTTAGGATGCGCTAACAGTAAATACAGAATTTTTCAAGACATTTGGCTCATTTTAAACCAGTCATCTGAAGCTACAGGAGATGGTCGGCGGCTCGAGACGTTAGCATGGCTGCCGCGGTTTGGACTCACACACGCGTATGTGAATGGTCATTGGCTGAATTTGACCCCATGTTTCCGTGGAAGTCTTCCAGGGTCTTTGGTTGGCACCCACACTACAGCAAGTCGATGAGGTCTGGTTGGCGTTACTGCGCAGCGGCTCGAACATACCACATTGCCAGCGGTATACCCCCCGGCTACACGGGACTGCGCCCCCAACAAGCCATATCAGAGTCTACATAAAGGTAAGTTCACATGGTGGATTTCTGCCATGGGCTGGACGCAAGATATCTCCCAAGTGCCCCGTTAGGCTGGGTTCACACGGGACGCAAGTCCTGCGGAAAGTCCGCAGCGGGACCACCCGGAAATTGCACGAGATTTCCACAGCTGAAGTCCTGCAGGTTTTGAAAGCGGCTTGTTCCGCTGCGGCCATCTTTCCCCATAGGGAGGAGAGGCGGCAGCAGAAACTGCAACAAGATTGACATACCGCAGCTTTAAATTCTGCGCAGCAGGTCAGTTTCAGCGCGGCCAGGCCACAATGGATTGTCCGCGGCACGTAGACGAGATTTTTGCAAATCGCACCCACTTTGTTGCTTAATCTCAGGCTTATGATTGCCGGCGGATTTTCGGTGCAGACCGCCCCCGTGTGAACCCAGCCTTACCGTCTGTGAATTCACGCAGCAGCCGGCGCCGCGCCGATGTTTGCTGCACACAGATTTGAAATCTACAAGCGACGCGTGCCATCTGGACACAAAAGGGTTAAAAAAAACGCCATGTACATCCGTAGCACGCGGGGGTGGCGCTGCAGCAGAACCCCATTGCTCGGGGTTCACATCTGTAGTAGGGATCGCCGCTTTGGAACAGGAGAACAGAATTAAACCTTTTTGTTCTTTTTTTCTTAAATCGATGAGGAGAGGGAAAAAAAAAGGGAACAACCACAAGGCTTCCGGTTCGCTTTGGTTTTGTTTCCATTTAACGGAACAGAGCGCTGTAGACCGTCCTTTCCGGAGCAGACTACGGGCTCATTCACACGGCCGTATGCATACAACGCTGCCGGGAATGTGACGTCACGGACAAGCGCAGCGTAATTTTTTGCTTCCAACTCCCGAAACGCTGCCCCTTCACAAAGCCTGCGTACTGACGGTTTGATAAACAGTCCTTGAATGGGCGGCGTACGAAACACAGTCCATACGCAGGCGTTGCGAAGGGGCAGCTTTCCGAAGAAAGAGCACACTGCGGTTTATTTCTCTTGCGTAACGATGCGCTGCGTCCGCACGCCGCTGTGAATGGTTAAATATTCCATAGACTTTCACTTGTCTCCGAAAACCCCTTTAATCCCCCCTGTGGGGGCGCTGCAGCTAACTTGAGCCCTTCAAGACTCCCCAACAGCTTTCAGCTCCCTGCTGGAGTCCCAAGAGGGGGATCTCTTTGCAATCAGCTTTTTAGGAGCCCCTTTTAACAAGAAGGAAAACCTCCTTAACCCAACCAGCGGCTCGCCGGCCTGACGCACGAGCCGAACGAACCAGTTGGTCCGTCCGTTAATAAATCTCCCGTAGTGCGGACTTCCTGCAGAATCCCACAGAAGCAGCGGAGTGTTGACCCGCAGTCCGCCCGCTGGGAGCGAGGACTCCGGAACATTCCATACAACAGTAACTATTACAATGTAGCCACGTTCCAGAGCAGCTGCAGCCAGTTCCCATCCCTCCGCCGGGGAGAGCGCTGCAAGCAAGTGACCTACATTTTACCGGCCACGCTTCCATAATGCAATAACATGCAGACACTTCGCAGCCGAGCAGAAACACAAAGCGTCAGCACGACGCCAACACGAAACCGTAGATGCGACTGAGCGGCGTGTAATACAAGGCACGGCGTCGGGGCGAAGGGGACGTCACACATCCCGAACACTTCATGGGACGTAATAAACGCAGTGTGACCCTCCAGACGTTCTCCGGCTTTATCATGGACTCTGCACAGCAATTCAGGAGCATCTTCAATATCTGTTTGCTGTCAGTGAACAGACAGGAGCTCGTGTACATCCAGAGACGGAACACCAGCGGACGGGATTATTAGACTGCGGAGTATGAGGGATCCTCCGACTGTCCCAGAACCGGAGGGGATCTGTTACTGGTACTTGTTCTTCCCCGCCGTTCATTCGAACTGCCAGTTTCGGGTCCTATTTTTGACAATTCAAGACGGCCGACACAATCTTAAAGCTATATTACCCCCATAGCACGTTAGCATTAGTCTACCAGTGAACTAGACCTGCTGTCTGATTAGCCAGTAGCACTCAGCTGATCAGCACTGGCCAATCAGAGGGCAGTGCACAGCGGGCATTAGCTAGATAGAAAGTTGCAGTGGCTGTCCTAGATTGGCGCAAACCAGAATCGTAACCCACCGACTCAACGGATGGCAGATAACCTCCATCCCCTCTGGTCCCACAATAGAATTTTGCCCTGAAACCAACTAGAAGGTTGCTTTATGGGGTCATGCCAAGATAAAGTTATCCTATATCTACAAGGCAGGGGATGACTTTGATTGGTGGAGGTCTGGCCCCCCACAGATGCTGAAAACAGGGGTCCCAAAGGTTCCCACATTAAAGAGATATTTCAGTCTTTAACTGGACAGGCCATCAGTAGTTGATGGATGGGGTCCACCATTCGGTATCCTCAGCCATCAGCTGATTAACTGGCCCGCTACCAGTGCAGCAGGCCGGACAGTCATCGGTGGTCAGAGGAGGAAGAAGTCGGAGCACCGGCCTCATTCCCATTGACATCAATGTAAGCTCCACGCTGTTCTTACAGTGCCTTTCCATTTATGTGGGGTATTTTAAGAACCCCCCCGTTCTCAAGATCAGTGTAGGACGCAGCAGTCAGACCCCGACTGATCAGAACATGATCCCCTCTCCAGCGGATAGGGGTAACTTTCTATGGCACAAACCCCTTTAAATCACTGTTGGTCAACCAGTGACTCTACAGCCGTTGGAGACTACGGTGCGTTACGCATGATGCAAAAACAGAGAAGGGGACTGGCGGATTTATTAAGAGGAGCTGAACAGCCGACCCCCATGATGTGACAGGGGAGGTCCAAGTAAATATGGACCTCTAGTTGATGACCACCCTTGTGGTTGCCCAGAAACAGCCTAGTGGATCCACCAATCAAGAACCCAACACATACATGGCAAGAGGTTACGGACATACGATGGAGCACATGAGGGTAGCCGAACCTCCGGCGTTAACGCGCCATCTGCGTCAGGGGGTTTGGACAAGTCGCGGATAACCTGTATGAGAAGTGTTAACAGGCTGAAGAAACTCGCCGGCGGGATGAAGAGTTCAGATGTGAACTTTGAGGAAACAAAGGGACCTTGTGTGCAGCAGATCTCACAGCTGGTTCCTAATTGAATTTTGCCTTAAATTAATTTGTGAGACAGTGCGGCGTTGAGCCGGCGCTCTCCGGCGCTCCAGACTCCGCTTAGACCGGCACACATTCCTGACTTCTTTATCTGTATCCCATTATACAATCAAAAGCCTCTAATCACCTCTGTCTGCTCTTCTGTCATCCTCCAGAGGAGTCGGAGAACTACAAGTCCCTCAACACACCGAGATGTGAGAAGTAGTCAAACGAGGCAAGTAAAACAAGCCCAAGTCTTGCACAATACTATAAAAAGGAGAACTCTGGAGGGGAAGGGGGAGGGGCTAGATTTATGCTCCACCCCCTCAGGCTCTGCGCCAGGTTTAACTGCCCTCATTGGCGGTCTTTGAGTTCCTGTGTCATGCTCCGCCCCATCAGAGGATGCGTTAAGCATCACATTTAGTGCAAAGTATTTCTATAAAAAGGTATTGAAATAATCATAAAGTTAGGAAAAACTTGCCTGTGGAGCAATTGGGTGGGGGGGTTAATACGATAAAAATGCTATTCCTCACCTGCTCATTTCCCCATTGCCCCGGCACCGCAGCTCCAGTAGTTGCCACTAGTCCGTTTCCTTGGCAGAAGCCATGAGGTGCACCTATACCCACGTGACCGCCGTAGGCCGAGTGGTCCATGAGGCCACTGATTCATTTCAGCGGTCACATGTAAATATGGACACATCACCCTCCACTAACCGACCTCATCCTGGCATCTCCATCTCAGTGTGTGGCGCCACCATATCTCCCAGCACGCCCGCTGCCTTGGGGTCATATTAGACTCCGATCTCTCTTTTACCTCCCTGCATCCAATCTCTCGCCCGAACATGTCAGCTGCACCTCAAGAACATCGCAAGAATCCGCTACTCGGACGCCTCTGCTCTGTGCCAGTCACTGCACTGGCTGCCCATTCAATTTAAACTCATTACCTTCATGCACAAAGCCCTCCACAGAACAGCGCCCCCCTATATCGCCTCCCCCATCTCAATCCATCAGCCAGCCCGGGCTCTCCGCTCTGCTAATGAAACCAGACTGAGCGCCCCTCTAACTCGAACTTCTCATTCCCGCCTCCAAGACTTCTCCAGAGCAGCACCGGTCCTCTGGAACGCACTACCAAAGGCTACCCGGGCAATCCAGGACTCGCAGAACTTCAGGCGTGCTCTAAAAACGCACCTCTTCAGGGAGGCATACCGCATTCCCTAAACAAACCTCTCTGTACTCCCCTGATAACATGCTCCCTGACCTACTGACTGCAATCCCTGCTAGCCACCATCAACCGCCCCGCAGTCATACCGATTCTGCCGTCACACGGCTAAATGTCTGACCATTGTCTCTGTGTATAGCATCCCTCACTCTCCACCTCGCCATACCGTGCACATCTCCAGCCCCTTTACCCTCTGTATCACCCCATTATCTGTAGTATATAAGCTCGTTGGAGCAGGACCCTCACCTCTATTGTTTCCATCAGCTGATTACTATGTAAGAGCGGTTCTGTAATGTTTGTACTTTTGTCTTTCTGTATTCCCTGTCTA
The DNA here is from genome assembly GCA_035609135.1 of Eleutherodactylus coqui. Taxonomy (NCBI): domain Eukaryota; kingdom Metazoa; phylum Chordata; class Amphibia; order Anura; family Eleutherodactylidae; genus Eleutherodactylus; species Eleutherodactylus coqui. The sequence continues at coordinate 9,771,626 of CM069408.1, forward strand.
TGTAAGCGTTGCGGAATATGTTGGCGCTATACAAATAAAGATTATTATTATCACATTTGCTGTTCACTGGGTCAGTGGGCTGGTGCACTCAACTGATTTCTGCAGGAAGCAGACAGCGCTGTTCCCACTGCAGTGGTAAGTGATGGTATTACAGGCAAAGTACCTATTGAAGTGAACAAGCAAAATGCCAAATGTGGCCACTGCAGTGAGAATGGAGTGAGAGCTGATAAGTGGGGGGCTCAGCTGGTGGACCCCTCTGAGCCGATTCTAAGGACAGACTATTAATACGTTTTAGGAAATGTTCACTCAGCAAAATCCACGTCAGACTTTTCTATGTGGATTCCACCTCTAAAAAAAAAAAAGCACCAGAAATCCACAGCCAAGCAGCGGATCCGGACGCAGATTTATGCCTGTTCAACGGGCAAATCTGTATGTAGAATTTGTAAGTAAATTCAGCACGAAATGCCCATCAAGAAGCGATCTCAAATCCCCATCTAGATCCCCCCCCCCCCCCCCCCCAAGATTCTGTATTTCATATATCCATACAATCACATCACATATAAGTGGGAGGCATTTTTACAGCGATACAAAGTGCCTTTCTTGCAAAATGTACCGCAATCATGTGTAAAAGCACTGGTTTATGAGTGCCATACTGAACAAGTCTTTACAGGATGACCCTTCCCCCGGACGGGCCCTCAGTAGTTGATGGATGGGCTCCGCCGCTCAGTATCCTCAGCCCAGGATTTTACTGAACCAATTTTGCACTCGCAGATATGAATGCACCGGCCGAAATAATGATAATTTTCGGGCTTTCACATATTTACACTATAAAAAAACAAACCAAATGATTAAGGTCTCCGGTCCACGGGAATTGCGATATCGGCCATGGGAGTCACCGCCCAGGAGCAGGAACCGGCAGGCGGATCTCCGCTGGTCAGCCTATCTGCAAATTGCCGGCCGCGAGCGGAGAATCGCTGTGATGGACAGGGGGACGGCACTTTCCAAAGCTGGAAAGCTTCAGACAATGTGACTAGCCGGCGGCAAATCACACCCATGGACAGGGAGCCTTACTCATTACTTCTGTCAGCCCAAGGCCACCACTAGGGGGAGCTCCTATGGGCAAGCCCCTCTCGTACCGAATCCTGCTACTTTATATTTATGGCCTCACCTCTGTTATGTATTATATTGTACAGAAGCCGAGGAGACAAAGCAAAGTATCAGATGTAAATTCCCTTTAACAAGCCCACATTACGCATCCACCGAATGATCCCTTTATTAGAGCCCCTTATGGAAAGTATTTAGTATAACCAGAACAAGTACTGCAGCTCTCCCTCACACCGATTATAGAGTCACAAAGATGTCGGAAGAACACAAGGTACGCCGCCAAAAGGAACGTACGCACGGCGGAGCGCCTCCCGGGGGACAATCAGATCTGAGAAACAAAGCTCTAATTTAAAAGAAAATCTACTCCGACACCAAAACCACGACGAGCCGCAAATAGACGGCTGTCTAAACAACTATTATAGGTGTAATATAGAGAGAGACATTATACACATATAGAAGGCGGCCCGCCCGTTAGAATGCCACCCGCCCGTTAGAATGCCAGGATTGGTCATGTAAAAAAAAATCCAACAAAGATGAAGACTCTCAGATTGTTCCCACCTTCAGGCCGCCTGCAGACGGCCGGGTCGGATCGCACTGAGAATTCTCGCAGCGGGACCCAACCCAAGCCCCTGCAGGGACCAGCGCGGCACTCACCTGCTCCCGCGGCACTCACCTGCTCCCACAGCTCCGGATCTTTGATATGCCAGCCAGCCGGCGCACAGAAATAGAGTATGCCGCAGTTTTCTGCGCGTGATTTCGCACGGACAAATCGCGGCCGTCTGCCTAGGATTGTGTTTTCTAACACAATCCTATAGCAGCTTCCATGGGCGGAACTTCTGTGGTAAATCCCGCCGCGGGATTCCCGCCCGTGTGCAGGGGGCCTTAGTGTGACCCGTTATCGGTACAATTCCATAGAAAAACAAGTTGAAATCTTTTAAAGTCGACAAAGTTAAAAAATAAATAAATAACATGATGTGGTTGCATAAATCTACACTGCGAGCCCCACACAGAAATAGCGCATGCCGCGGTTTGTTTGCCGTCTGCATAGGATTGCGTTTGTTAACGCAATCCTATGGCAGCTTCCAGCGGCGGAAATCCTGCCGCGGAATTTCCGCCCGTCTGCAGGCGGCCTTAAACGAATGTTTTGTTGATGTGTGACTGAGAGGTTTACTGCACATTCAGCAGCAGGCTACAGCCGATCTCTACCACAAGTCCCAGCAATCACTTGTACCATCCACAGCATCTCCAGTGCGTCTCACAGCCCAGGGAGCTTCTGTCTCCCTGCCAGCTGCTGCATCAGATTTGGTGGTCCCAGCACTAGTCTGTATCCCAGGCGTGCCTTCCTCCTGCCGGGCTGCACACACAGGCTGGGGCTCCTTTCCGGGCTGCTAACAATCCTGCAGCCATCAGGTGCCGTACGCTGCATCAGCGGGGTAGGGACAGATAAATCACTTCCCATTCTGCTCTACTCCTACTCCACTCTGACCCAAACACACCGTGCAGGTTCTTATATAACCTCCCCTTCTAGTAGCTTCCAGCATCATCTAAGCCCAATGTCCACTTGCATCCACGGATTTCCCTACTGAATCCTGCAGCGGAATCCAGCTGTGCCCGTGGGCATTGGGAGAGGAAAAAAGGTTTTCTTACCTCTCCGGCTCAAGCACGGATATCCTCTATGCCGGCCGGATCTTCTTTCTTCAGCATGGCGGATGCGTCCAGACGTGCCAGACGCATGCGCAGTGTATTTATTAATTTTTTAATGTCCTGCTTTCTCTGTATATGACAGCTTCCACTGACTTCAATGGAAGCCGTCCCGTGGGCTCCACAGACAAAATGGGGCATGCTGCGATCTCTTCCCGCGCATGCCATACGCCGGAGGTGGGTGTGTGTGTGGGGGGGGGGGGGGGGGGGGAATTTAAAAATTAATTAAAAAGTAACTAAACACACATCCGCATGCTTTAAATTGCCCTGTGGATGCTAATGCATCCCTATGGGCTTCTAGAGCCTAAACCGCTCTTCTGCCACTCGCAGCTAAAACAATCCAATAAAGATGAATCATTTCAGATGTGACTCATTATCTGTACAAACTAATCTTAAAGTGCTAAAACCTAAAATAATGTGGCTGCAGATGTGTGAACGACCTAAAACTTATAGCTTGATAGCCGTCATAAAATCAGATGGTACATCAATCTTTTGGTGTAGGCGTCTGCCAGCACGGCACATCCTGGCTTGGCACTCTTCAGGTCAACCCACTGATCTTCAATGAGAATCAGGTCTGGACCGTTCCAAAACCGTGGCTGCGCCAGAAAATCATCATTCTATTGTTGGTCGGGAGGTCGACTTTGGATCGTTATTGTGCTGAAAAGGTAAAATTCTTCTTTAGCTTTTTAGCTGAGGGTTTTGTGCTGATATTCCCATCTAGACTTAAGGGGGTTTTGTCATTCAAAGAAATACATAAAAATCAATCATCAATACTCACCTATTCCTCCCCAGGCAGACTCCTTACCGCATCTTCTCCCTGATGATCTTTTCCAGTCCCCCAGGTCACCACACCGCAAGCCAGACAGATCCTCCTCTTGTCATGAAGGCTACGTCACTGGTGAGATAACGTTTATAGCCCAGGAAGGAATGCTGATCTATTTCGGAGACCGCGCATGCACGCTGTCTAGCTGCGAGAGAGTTTATACTACTGCAGCAGGACCCTGCACATATGCAGTCTCTGCAATAGCTCGGCACTCCCTGCTACGCTAGGAGCTCTACATCACTAGTGACTTAGCGTACACTGGCCGGCAGGAAGAAGACTGAAGAGAATGGACGCTTCGTCACAGGAAGCAAAAGAAATCGTCTGGCTGAAAGTGAGGTAACCCGGGGAGATGGGAGAAGATGTGGTAAGGAGACTGAAGAATAAAGAGAGTATAGCATTATTATTTTTTTAATGACTGAACTTCTTTAAGACTCTTGTAGGTCTCTGGCAGCTCCTCCTGTTCCTCCGGTCCTGATGCTGGAGGGCATCTTGTAGGCGTCTGGCAGCTCCTCCTGTCCCTCTGTTCCTGAGGCTGGAGAGCATCTTGTAGGTCTCTGGCAGCTCCTCCTGTTCCTGCGGTCCTGATGCTGGAAGGCATCTGGTAGGGTTCTGGCAGCTCCTCCTGTTCCTCCAGTCCTGATGCTGAAGGGCATTCTGCAGGTCTCTGGCAGCTCCTCCTGTTCCTCCAGTCCTGATGCTGGAGGGCATCTTGTAGGGTTCTGACAGCTCCTCCTGTTCCTCCGGTCCTAAAGCTGGGTGGCATCTTGTAGGGTTCTGGCAGCTCCTCCTGTCCCTCCGGTCCGCCTCTTGTGGAACGACCCATGTCCTGCTATCAGCGTGCCTTGCTCTTGTGCTGGCAGACATGGGTAACGTTCTTGCTCCGGCACGTATGGATATGCCATCCTGGAGGAGCAGGACTACCGGTACCGCCTGATTGACTGCAGGTAGCCCTCATGTGCCAGTAAAGGACACCAGCAAAACCCAGAACTAGAGAAGAATCAGTCAGGAAGGAGGAGGAGAGGGGAATGGTCTCCCTTTTTGGGGCATCTCGCTGTCACCTCTCTGCTGCCCCTGTTGTCACTTTCATTCATACTAAAGCAGGTGAGAAGGATTAGTAAATCACTTGTATTTTCTAACAGATTGATGTCCCTGAAGTGGAAGTGACTTGGGGATGCCTCAAGTTCCTGAGCAGTGCAATAAAAGGGTTCTGTCATCAGATCTGTGCTGCCCAAACCAGGGACAGCATGAACCCAGGACGGATATGCCTATTGCCATGTAGGCTTTATTCTGAAATGCTACTATGTTTCAGGAGAGAAAAAAAAAAGGGACTATGATGTTTTTGGGGAGCGCAACTGAGTCACGGAGGCGGGCCTCACCGGCGGGTCTCTGCCCATAGCATACACAGTTACAGCTCACCCCCTATACACAATTTCTCTGCAGAAGATTTGTACCTGTGTGTCAGAGAAACAGACCATTCTAACCCCTATGTAGACATGGATTAGAGCCAGGGGTGTCCAACCCGCGGCCCAGGATGGCTATAAATACGGCCAAACGCAAATGGGAGGGGAACCCGCGATGCTGAATCTGGAAAAGAGACATCAGGTGGTACCTGGCAGCAGCGGCAGGCTGGGAGCTTCCGCTCACCGACAGGCTCATACACACGAGGCAGCTCTGACTGTCTGACACGGTCACTTCTGGTCCAGCGGCGATTCTCCTTCCTGGCCTCCGAGTCCTGACCGCAACTATCCAGCATCGAGGAGAGAACGAGGAGTCTGTGGTCTCATCATGGTCAGCCAACGCTGTGTGCCCGCCTGGTGCCACAAACTGCATGTGAATCTGGGCAGGTTACTGCATCCAGTCTGCAGTCCGTATCACCTGGCGGTGGTTATTTGGAGCAGAATGGGCAGGATGGGGGCTGTTTGGGGGCACCATGGAGGTAAATGGGAGGAGTTGTTTGCCCTGCATCATTAGGGTTTGTGCATTTATTGTGAGGCCCTACACAACACTTCCAATGTGGCCCACAGATGCCAAAAAGCTTAGACACCCCTGGCAGGAAATGTAAGCTAAAAACAGAGTTCAAAAGCAACAATCACTTAATAAGTCGCCCTCTACAGGTCTGATACTCCGATGTCATCCGCCTGTACATTCAGAAACAAAACCTAACCAACAAGCGGAGGCGTCTGCACCCCCAGGAGTTCCTTCCCGGTACAATAGTTGGGGTTTTACATGTAAATCAGGATGGAACAGACGCCATCTTTGCCATTGTAGAAAGCTGCTGATACAGAACACAATAACGTCTCCGCTTCATCAGGTTTCTATTAGTTTCCGGCGTTCTGTGCAGCAAAGAACAACCTGGCCAGTCGCACGTTTCCCAATGTCATTTTCCTTCTTGTCCGGCTGCTTTCCTCGGAGCGCCGTGAGCGCAGCGCCCCCTCACCGCCAGCTATTCTGGGAGCGCTGGCTGTCATTGTTAGCAGTCGCTGTTCTATTATTGGAGACCGCGATTAGCAGAGACTGAATGCAGAGAACCGCGAGGAGGAGCAGAATCCCCTCCGCAAATACGGATATGGAAGTGTAAGACAGGGACAGACAGCAATAAGGGCTGATGTCCACGACCAGTATGTCACTGCGTATTACGCCTGCGCGGCAGGGATGTGCGATACGCAGTGAATGGGCTTTCGTGGATCCATAGCCATGAGCGTGTAGACACTGTGTATCGTTACGCACAAGAAATAGATGGCAGCAAGCTGCATCTCAGCATACCGCACTGCGTGAGCCCTAACTATTAGTATAGGCCGCATATTAAACGCTGTCCGTACGCAATACATACGGGCGGGGGTCTCATACACAACCACGCTCTGAAACATTGAATGATACCCCAGAGCTGCACTCACTATTCTGCTGGTGGAGTCACTGTGTACATACATTACTTATCCTGTACTGATCCTGAGTTCCATCCTGTATTATACCCCAGAGCTGCACTCACTATTCTGCTGGTGCAGTCACTGTGTACATACATTACTTATCCTGTACTGATCCTGAGTTACATCCTGTATTATACTCCAGAGCTGCACTCACTATTCTGCTGGTGGAGTCACTGTGTACATACATTACTTATCCTGTACTGACCCTGAGTTACATCCTGTATTATACCCCAGAGCTGCACTCACTATTCTGCTGGTGCAGTCACTGTGTACATACATTACTTATCCTGTACTGATCCTGAGTTACATCCTGTATTATACTCCAGAGCTGCACTCACTATTCTGCTGGTGGAGTCACCCTGTACATACATTACTTATCCTGTACTGACCCTGAGTTACATGCTGTATTATACTTCAGAGCTGCACTCACTATTCTGCTGGAGTCACTGTGTACATACATTACTTATCCTGCAGTAGAAAAACTCCTGCTCTTACGCTTTTCAAACAGCTACAATATTATGAATAATGTTGAATTTGTTATAAACTCTGAAGTATAATTTTGGAAGATAAATTTTAATTCACGATGTTTAAATAAAACACTGTTTATACGCTGGAATCCACAGAAGTGCCGGAGTTTTTTCCTATGGCTATGGATGATGTCCTTGCACCTGGCAGGGAGTGTATCTATGGGGTAAGCTGGCACCTGGAACTGTATTTGTACTGATCTTCAGTTATATCCTGTATTATACTCCAGAGCTGAATTCATAATTCACCCTTAGTCTTTCAGAATACACAGTCGTCTGGAACGTATGTCCTTTTACAAGCTCTTCACGCTCTATATAACTCAGCTGCAGTCTGTACGACGGGCGGTTTTGAACTCTGTCTGGGCCAGGTCATCTGCCGCTCGGTCCTCATGAGCTGAACTAAACTCTGTATATGTGGTTTGCTCAGGTGGACGTGTGTTTATGCGAGGAAAACTCTGGCCTGCAGGATTTTAATTAGTGTAAAGAAAAACCATAATCTTCTGCCAGCATGAGTAAACAAGTAGTCATTGTGTTTATAAAGGCAAACAATCACCCCTTCCCTCAAGTCTTTCAAAGACTGAATGAATGCCGTTTACAACACAGGACAAGCAAACTACCTAAGGACCATTTTCATGCCGGCTGAAACCCCGCGACAAGTGAATGAACAGTGCACGACCGCTGTGCGCTTACACATGACAATTAGCGCTCACTTTCGCTCATTTGAACGAATTTTGAGCAATAATCGTTGCATGAGAAAGGGCCCTTAGGCCGGATTGTGGAAGGTTCGCAGCAGAAATCCAGCTGTGAGCCCGGCTGGTGACCCTACATACCTCCCTTAACTGTACTGCTTAGCGACAATGCGGGTACCAGCAGCCCATATGTAATGTTAATTGCCTATGGGCTGCGGGCTGGACGCCTCCATTGACCTCAATGGAGGCGTCCATGAATATGCTGCGGCAAAATAGAGCAAGCTGCAATTTTTCTTCCTCTCACGGAATACACAATTCGTTTCCGTGGGCGTGGACTAAAAATATCGAAAGTGCGCGCCTTTCAATGCCTTGGTTTCATCATGGACTGTGGTCGCAGAATCCGCAATACAAATCTGCTCCTGTGAGGCCGGCCGTATACTCCAGAGCTGCATCTGTGTACAGGCGCCCCTCTAACAGCTCCCATAATGCAGTGAGGCAGTTGATTTGCATTAACCGCCCCCAAGCAGTTGGATATAAAGCCCACACTTCAGAGAAGGCAGATCAGCAAGAGTACTCTGTGTAGACACCACTTCTGCAAACACTGCTGGGAGATTTGAGCTCTGAAGCATGCAGCACTCTGAATACAAGCTGTAACATCACACAGTAGTGGAGAATCAAAGTAATGAAATATTCCCAATGGAGTGCATTGGGAACTTCATCCCGCTTTCCAGTCTCTGACCCGTTCCCACTAGTTAGAGGGGAAGAAAAAAAAAAAAGCTTAGTAAAGTTTGTTACTTTTAAGATTTTCCAAAATTTCACCCTCTGGTATTTAGATTTTTTAATTTAATTTTTTTAATGGTCTAAGGCGTTTCCAGGGGCGCTAGGGACTTCTGTAGTGTCATCTTCAATTGCCATTGTGACAGCTGGAGCGCCACCAGCCGCAGTGTCCTTTACCCCAGAGTACACCTACACAGCGATCAGCCGCCATCGGGGCAAGATAGAAAATCCAGGCGAACAGATGGTGTTGGATGGAACACAATTCTGAATTCCACTTCAGGGTGAGGCTCCTTGTTAGACAGAAGAGAAACGACTCATGAGAGGATGACCGCCCCCCCCACCCCACCCCCACACCCCGCCCGCCGCGGCCCCATCTGTTGGGTATTTTATAGAGTAGGAGAAATAGATGTAAACACATTATGACTGTTAAACGGTAAAACTGGAAGAAAGGTCTTATAGGTAAGATCCCCTGCAGCTTTAGCCCATCACTAGGCTTTACCACCGAGGGAGGGCAGATTACACTGCAGGAGCCAGTCGGCCAAACGCCAAGAGCCAGTCGGCCAAACGCCAGGAGCCAGTCGGCCAAACGCCAGGAGCCAGTCGGCCAAACGCCAGGAGCCAGTCGGCCAAACGCCAGGAGCCAGTCGGCCAAACGCCAGGAGCCAGTCGGCCAAACGCCAGGAGCCAGTCGGCCAAACGCCAGGAGCCAGTCGGCCAAACGCCAGGAGCCAGTCGGCCAAACGCCAGGAGCCAGTCGGCCAAACGCCAGGAGCCAGTCGGCCAAACGCCAGGAGCCAGTCGGCCAAACGCCAAGAGCCAGTCGGCCAAACGCCAAGAGCCAGTCGGCCAAACGCCAAGAGCCAGTCGGCCAAACGCCAAGAGCCAGTCGGCCAAACGCCAAGAGCCAGTCGGCCAAACGCCAAGAGCCAGTCAAACTCTTATACAGTCCTGGCCAAACCTTATGAGACGGACACAAGTTTTGGTTTTTAGAAAGTTAGCAGCTTTAGTGTTTTAGATCTTTTAGTTAGAGGTTTCTATGGTTACTGAAGTACAGTTCTATACATTCCATCAATTTTTACACTTTTAATGACAAATCCATCAAGTTTAGGTAAAGGCTCCATATTCACACTGTTGACCCTTATTTTCCAGCCTTCTGCATTTCAACCCTACATGCTAGATATCAGCTTCTGGGCCAAATCCTGATGGGCGATGACCCGTTCCACCTAATCAGTGATTGGAGTTCATCACAATTTGTGGGGTTTTGTCCACCCACTTTTGGAGAATTGACTGCAGGTTCTCAGTGGGATGAGATCTGGGGAGTTTCCTGGCCATCGTGCCAAAATGTCAATGTTTTGTTCGCCAAGCCACTTGGTGCGCCATCATGCTGGAATAAGCAATGTTCATCATTAGATTTCTCCCGGGTGGTCGGAAGAAGTTGCTCCCGGAAGAGGTTAGATACCATTCTTTATTCATGGTAGTGTTCTTGAAGGGGTTGAGTCATTAGAACAAAGCCCTGTCCCCCCAGCAAGGCCCTGCCTAAAACAGACAAGGGTAAACTCACCTCTCCTGGAACCCTGGGATGCAGCTAAAAGTTGGCGCTGGCATTGGCGGTGTCTTCTGGGTAGATAGGCCAGGCAGAAGCATGTGACTTCTGCGGCCAATCAGAGGCCACAGCGTCACTGTCTGTACTCTTGGCATCAGCACACAAATCCTGGCCGCCATGATGCCAGGAGCTTAAGGACAAGATACTACAGTCTCCGATTGGACGCAGCAGTCACTCACTTCGCAATGGCACAGGAAGTATAAAACGTAAAAAAAAAAAAAAAAAGGAAATTAGAGTGGACTACGCACAACATGCGTGAGGCATACGGTCATGCGCAGGCAGTTTTGCTGTTACACGTGGCAGTATGCCAGCCCACCGCTGGCTCCACAGCGGTAAAACGCTGCGTGACCAAGGTACCGTTTACACTTTGCATGAGCCCAACCTAAAAGATCTAAAAACACTTAGGCAACATACTTTGTGAAAACCAAAAATTTGTGTACACACACATACAAAGTTCTAGACATATTTGCCAACCAAGATCTCGATTTTTTTCCAGCCCTGTAGTAATTGGAATTCCAGAGTTCTTTCTATGTGCAGTATCTGACACATCACAGCTAGTCTGTACCCACCGGCTCAGGGATAGAGAAGAGATCCTGCTCTCCTATGTGTACAGTGTATGGAGACATCATAGCAGCAGTCTACACCCACCAGCTCAGGGATAGAGAAGAGATCCTGCTCTCCTATATGTGCAGTGTATGGAGACATAGCAGCAGTCTACACCTACCAGCTCAGGGATAGAGAAGAGATCCTGCTCTCCTATATGTGCAGTGTATGGAGACATAGCAGCAGTCTACACCCACCAGCTCAGGGATAGAGAAGAGATCCTGCTCTCCTATATGTGCAGTGTATGGAGACATAGCAGCAGTCTACACCCACCAGCTCAGAGATAGAGAAGAGATCCTGCTCTCCTATGTGTGCAGTGTATGGAGACATCATAGCAGCAGTCTACACCCACCAGCTCAGGGATAGAGAAGAGATCCTGCTCTCCTATGTGTGCAGTGTATGGAGACATCATAGCAGTCTACACCTACCAGCTCAGAGAAGACTGAAAATTAGAGATGGAGCCTGCAGAGGGGAAAAACTGTCGTGTGTACATGAGGAATGACACCATTATAAGAAGGCACCAGAAAGTGATGGTATGCTTTAAAGCAGTTATGGCCTCTTCTCAAGGTTAGACCATTAGGATGATCATTGGGGGGGTCTCACCTCCCTTACCCCTGCCGATCAGCACTCTGAAGGTACCACAGCACTCCTGCAACTATCACTAGCAATTCTTAATACAGGCCACTGTTCCAGTGAATGGCCACTTCATTGTGCCAACTGGTTCAGACCTGTATCTGGAATACCGCAAAACTATTGCTAGCTGAACCCCCCAAAAAAGACAAAATGCTTAGCAATACTTAAAAAATATTCTAAATTTGAACAGGATCAAGAAAACTTAAGATTATACAAATAGGTAAAACTCAAAAATTTAAGAGCCCATGGAGGAATTCATATTCCCATTACCCAGTGCTGCATTATGTGAAAGCACATCAGTGTCAGTGGCTGGGAGGCAGCTTGCTGCAGTAGAAACCTTCCCTGCTTCCCTGTCTGAACAGCAAGACCCTTCCTTCCTGCTCGGTCCCATTCACTTCAAGGATTCACATCCCTTTAAAGAATTAAAATATTGACTACGAAGGGTAAGTTCATGCGATAGCAGGAAGGTGGTAAGACTTGGTGCAGAATGCACACGCAAAATCTGTAGGTTAAAGGGCTTGTCCCGCGGCAGCAAGCGGGTCTATACACTTCTGTATGGCCATATTAATGCACTTTGTAATGTACATTGTGCATTAATTATGAGCCATACAGAAGTTATAAAAAGTTTTATACTTACCTGCTCCGTTGCTAGCGTCCTCGTTCCCATGGAGCCGACTAATTTTTGCCCTCCAATGGCCAAATTAGCCGCGCTTGCGCAGTCCAGGTCTTCTCCTGTTCTCTATGGGGCTCCGTGTAGCTCCGTGTAGCTCCGCCCCGTCACGTGCCGATTCCAGCCAATCAGGAGGCTGGAATCGGCAATGGACCGCACAGAAGAGCTGCGGTCCACGGAGGAAGAGGATCCCGGCGGCCATCTTCACCGGTAAGTATAGAAGTCACCGGAGCGCGGGGATTAAGGTAAGCGCTCCGGTAAGCTTTCTTTAGGTCCCTGCATCGGGGTTGTCTCGTGCCGAACGGGGGGGGTGGGGGGGGGGGGGGGGGGGGGAGTTGAAGAAAAAAAAAACGTTTCGGCGCGGGACAACCCCTTTAAGTCGCGAATCTAAGATACGGTTTTCGAATTTCACTTTCCATGATGCGCATTCTTAAATTTGTGGGGGGAACAATTTATCCAGGACATTTAATATTGTGAAATGGTGTAAATAAAAAGTTGAACGTTTCTCCAGACAACTCACTTCACTCACTTCAAAAGTGGCATGAGAAGCGTAACTTTAAATCCACTTGATTAAAACAGGGTGTGGCCATACCAGCCAGATTTAAAGGGGTTGTCCAGTTGAAAACTATTGATGGTCCAACCTCAGGATAGGCCATCAATAGCCAATCAGTGCTTGGTTGTTCTCGGCACCCCCACTAATCATCTGTTCTCTGGGCTGCTGCACTTGTACAGTGAGAAGCAGGCAGCTCCATTCTCACTGCAGTGGCCAGGCTTAGTATTACAGGCCAAGCTCCTTCTGAAATGAATGTAGTGTGAATGGAGCAGTTTGCTTTCTGCGGAAATTAGCTCAGTGCACAAGCGCACCAGCAAGACGAACCGCTAATTAGCAGGGTTCCTGGGTGATGAACCTCCGCTGATCTACCACAGATGACCTATCCTGAGGCCATCAATAGTTTTCAGCTGGACAACCCCTTTAAATCTAATTAATTTCTACCAGAAACTGACGTAATCTAAGCTATAAATCTAGTCCGGCCGATTTCCTTTTAGGTGCATGAAAGGGGCGAGAGGTCCTTAATGTATAAAGCCTCTTCAAAAATTACACCCATTGTGCGCCTGCAGAAATTAGATAGAAGGACTATTCCCATCTCAGCAAGTTATTCCCCATCGACAAGATAGGGGAGAGGGTGCCAAATAATGTAAGTCCGATAGCCAAGACCCCCATTGAGCCAGAGAACGCACTCCCAGCGGGGTGAAGTTTTGACAGCAGTAATTGACAATCTCAAGTGATTTTTACCCAAGCACTTGAACTCCATCTCCGGTAGTCCGAGTAAAGTGAATGGCCCGGTGGCAGGCACAAGCTGCCAGCGCTGTCAATATTCAGGGATGCGCCGAGGTGATATATGTGGATTGGTGGGGGTTCCAGTGGTCAGGCCTCCACTGATTAGTAAGTTACCCCCTATCCTATAAAGAGTTGATCACTGGAAAAGCCCTTTAAAAAAAGGTTTGGGGGGAAAAGAAAAAAAAGTCTCAATAAGTTCCGCCCACCCATGCCGTAAACAGTGATGCAGATTTTCCACTGTAACCAATAGGGGACTAGCTGTGGATTCTTCACCAACATCCATCAGGTGAACAAAGCCCAAGTAGAAGCTGGGTGCAGACCCTCCTGACTGAAGTGCAGACCCGTGTATTGACTACTATTACTCCATGCTTTAACCCTTGAAGGGCATTTTCCAGTCTGTACACATACAGGGCATTTCCTACAGGGGTACAACTCTCCCCAAACCAGGTGGTCTTCGCATTGGTTTCTCATGCAGATAACCCGTAACGTGACAGACCAACAATCGTGCGACTCGTTCCTCCGAGTGGCAGTCATTATTTGTACATTTAAAGCCCCCTCCTCCTATTTATAGAAACTCATCGTTTCCCAAAGAACAGAAAAATGAGAGATTTCAAGGGAACGCGGAGCTAACGGAGCACAATTAGCATGCAGATTGCACCACAACTTCTGTTCCAGTCAACATCAACATGTGCCGCCCCCCCCAGGGCGGAAAACAGAATTCAGTCTGAGGTCAACAGAGCTTCGGGTTCGATCCGGAGTGTGGCACAACGCCTCGCTATGGAGAGATGCCCGTGGCTCTTCACATTAGCTTCAAAATGACTACACTGACAAATGGGAACATCCCAAAAACTGGGCGCCCGGGGTCTGCATTTTGTTACTCTTTCTTGGCCGATTTTCCCATCAGCAACGTCTAATGACTTGCTCAGTTGTAGATGCACACGGCGACGGCCAGCATTACACTGGAGACCAGAAAAACTTCTCTCTGATTTCAGGCGCTGAGTGTGCAAGTTTTAAAATTTACTAAAATCCAAACACATTCTCCAAAAATGTGTTCTGCTAATTGCAGGAACTAGAACTCATAAAGGTAATTCAGGAGCACAGAAAAGGCCAAGAGGAACGACGAGCGCGGCGGGGATGGGGGGGGAGCGGCACAGACCGACTCGGCGGGGATGGGGGGGGGGAGCGGCACAGACCGACTCGGCGGGGATGGGGGGGGGGGGGGAGCGGCACAGACCGACTCGGCGGGGATGGGGGGGGGGGAGCGGCACAGACCGACTCGGCGGGGATGGGGGGGGGAGCGGCACAGACCGACTCGGCGGGGATGGGGGGGGGGGGGGAGCGGCACAGACCGACTCGGCGGGGATGGGGGGGGGGAGCGGCACAGACCGACTCGGCGGGGATGGGGGGGGGAGCGGCACAGACCGACTCGGCGGGGATGGGGGGGGGGGGAGCGGCACAGACCGACTCGGCGGGGATGGGGGGGGGGGAGCGGCACAGACCGACTCGGCGGGGATGGGGGGGGGAGCGGCACAGACCGACTCGGCGGGGATGGGGGGGGGGGAGCGGCACAGACCGACTCGGCGGGGATGGGGGGGGGGGGAGCGGCACAGACCGACTCGGCGGGGATGGGGGGGGGGGGGAGCGGCACAGACCGACTCGGCGGGGATGGGGGGGGGAGCGGCACAGACCGACTCGGCGGGGATGGGGGGGGGGGGAGCGGCACAGACCGACTCGGCGGGGATGGGGGGGGGGGGAGCGGCACAGACCGACTCGGCGGGGATGGGGGGGGGGAGCGGCACAGACCGACTCGGCGGGGATGGGGGGGGGGAGCGGCACAGACCGACTCGGCGGGGATGGGGGGGGGGGGAGCGGCACAGACCGACTCGGCGGGGATGGGGGGGGGGGGGGAGCGGCACAGACCGACTCGGCGGGGATGGGGGGGGGAGCGGCACAGACCGACTCGGCGGGGATGGGGGGGGGAGCGGCACAGACCGACTCGGCGGGGATGGGGGGGGGAGCGGCACAGACCGACTCGGCGGGGATGGGGGGGGAGCGGCACAGACCGACTCGGCGGGGATGGGGGGGGAGCGGCACAGACCGACTCGGCGGGGATGGGGGGGGAGCGGCACAGACCGACTCGGCGGGGATGGGGGGGGAGCGGCACAGACCGACTCGGCGGGGATGGGGGGGGAGCGGCACAGACCGACTCGGCGGGGATGGGGGGGGAGCGGCACAGACCGACTCGGCGGGGATGGGGGGGGAGCGGCACAGACCGACTCGGCGGGGATGGGGGGGGAGCGGCACAGACCGACTCGGCGGGGATGGGGGGGGAGCGGCACAGACCGACTCGGCGGGGATGGGGGGGGGAGCGGCACAGACCGACTCGGCGGGGATGGGGGGGGAGCGGCACAGACCGACTCGGCGGGGATGGGGGGGGAGCGGCACAGACCGACTCGGCGGGGATGGGGGGGGAGCGGCACAGACCGACTCGGCGGGGATGGGGGGGGAGCGGCACAGACCGACTCGGCGGGGATGGGGGGGAGCGGCACAGACCGACTCGGCGGGGATGGGGGGGGAGCGGCACAGACCGACTCGGCGGGGATGGGGGGGGAGCGGCACAGACCGACTCGGCGGGGATGGGGGGGGAGCGGCACAGACCGACTCGGCGGGGATGGGGGGGGAGCGGCACAGACCGACTCGGCGGGGATGGGGGGGGAGCGGCACAGACCGACGCCAACAACCCTACTGGTGCACAGTAAAGGGGGCCAACCACTACATGCCAGGTATATTAGATCTGTCCAACTAGCGATATCAGCGACAGTATCACCCTGCGGCCCGCAAGGCAAGAGTTCGACCAATAAACAAACCGGAAGATTTGTATGAAAAAACAACTGAAGAACCCAATTGGTCCTGAATCTCAACCTTCGCCATGTCTTCCATAACCTCAAACAAATCCACAGCAGCCATGACCGGATCCATCAGCAGTCAGCCAGCTTGGTGATGGTTTCTAAGCGATCAGAAAACAGAAAAGCCGAAAAAGGGAAAAAAAAAAAACAGATCCCAATATCGGATGACCTTGTGCTAATAAAAACAGACAAGCGGCAGACATGTTAATGAGCCGGAGAACACATAGATGAGCGGCAGAGGACACCATGGGGCGGTGAAGTGGATAATTCTCCCGTTCTCGCCATATACACGATCAGCGCTCTTCTATCAGGATGTCAGACTGCAAAAAGGAACTTCAAGACAATGCTGAAGTGTGTGGGACTGCGGTGTAATTACCCCGCTCTGAAGTATCATCGTTATGGTAATTATCGCTCCCACTGAACGCTATTTATTTGCTCGGCTTATTTATTACTGTCTTTAGCAGCCAGTTAACGGGGAAATAACTAAATGGCGCTCAATCAAATATTATTATATGTACAGAGAAGCGAAAAACAAACATCTGATTATTGCCACTTCTTTTAGTTGTACTTCTACCAGCTTGTCGTTAGCCTCATCACTTCTGTAATACATTGGCATTAAACAAAGGTTGTTGTTTTACAGCTGCATATCCGGTCTGAAGTGGCTGCCACTAGGGGTCTCCCTTCCAGCTTCTCTGCAATCTACTCTCCAGTGTTTGGTATAAAGTTTCTGTAGTAATAAGGACACAAGGACATTTCTATAGCAACAGAGGGAGGAGTTATCTTTACAGACGGCTCTCATCTATTCAGAGCCTGCAGGCTGACAGATCTGCAGTCACTGTGATAAGGATCTCCACAGTCTATGACTCTTCTGCTGTCACGGCATGTGGGTGCATATCTATCTGTACACATAGTGAATTTAATAACCATTTGATCAGAATCTCTCCAAATGCCTTACCATGCATGGGGGCGGGAATTCAGATACTTCCCATGGTGCACAGAACTGTCTCTAGCCCAATCAGAAAGGCAGTAGAAGCAAGGAAGTCAGGACAATGAACTACTGGCACAATGCTAGGGGAAAAAAAACGCAAAAATGAGAAAATGTATGAATTAAAAGGCCATCACTAAAAAACATACTTAGGGTAGTCAAGCTAGAGGCGGCCCAACAGGGTACTAGGACCTCCCTGCTCACCCATATCACATCTTGTATCTAAGTTAGAGGCGGTACAACAGGGTACTAGAGCCTCCATGCCCCCAGTATCACATCTTGTATCCAAGCTAGAGGCAATACCACAGAGTACTAGAGCCACCATGCCTGTCCGTATTGCATCTTGTATCCAAGCTAGAGGTGGTACAACAGGGTACTAGAGCCTCCATGCCTGCCCGTATCGCATCTTGTATCCAAGCTAGAAGCGGTACAACAGGGTACTAGAGCCCCTATTCCTGCCAGTATCACATCTTGTATCCAAGCTAGAGGCGATACCACACAGAGTACTAGAGCCTCCATGCCCCCTATCACATCTTGTATCCAAGCTAGAGGCGGTACAACAGGGTACTAGAGCCTCCATGCCCCCTGTATCACATCTTGTATCCAAGCTAGAGGCAGTACAACAGGGTGCTAGAGCCTCCATGCCCCCCTATCACATCTTGTATTCAAGCTAGAGGCGGTACAACAGGGTACTAGAGCCTCCATGCCCCCTGTATCACATCTTGTATCCAAGCTAGAGGCGATACCACAGAGTACTAGAGCCACCATGCCCGTCCATATTGCATCTTGTATCCAAGCTAGAGGTGGTACAACAGGGTACTAGAGCCTCCATGCCCCCGTATCACATCTTGTATCCAAGCTAGAGGTGGTACAACAGGGTACTAGAGCCTCCATGCCCCCCTATCACATCTTGTATCCAAGCTAGAGGCGGTACAACAGGGTACTAGAGCCTCCATGCCCCCCGTATCACATCTTGTATCCAAGCTAGAGGCAGTACAACAGGGTACTAGAGCCTCCATGCCCCCGTATCACATCTTGTTTCCAAGTGAGGTGGTACAACAGGGTACTAGAGCCTCCATGCCCCCCTATCACATCTTGTATCCAAGCTAGAGGCGGTACAACAGAGCACTAGAGCCTCCATGCCCCGGTATCACATCTTGTATCTAAGCTAGAGGCGGTACAACAGGGAACTAGAGCCTCCATGCCCCGGTATCACATCTTGTATCTAAGCTAGAGGCGGTACAACAGGGTACTAGAGCCTCCCTACAAGGGGTCGGTTCTCCACAATAAATGGCCCTTTTGCTCTGATACTGTAATCCCTTATATCAGCCTTACAATCACATCCATCTGACAACTTCTAAGGGATGGAGGTTGCCTTTATGTACACAATGTAAAAAGAAAGAAGACGGTCCTGAAACCGGACAGGCTGGAATAGTCCTTGAAATGAAGAGCCAGCGCGGTCGTGTAATATCCGCAGACCTCCGGCATCTCTCTGGTTCGGTTTTCATACATAGAGATTTGTGTGTTTCATCTCCCCCTGTGAACAAGCGCTGGAGCAGAGGATGACCTGGGAGGCTGTCCTGTTAGATGGGCTCACACGCAGATACATTGTAACCATCTATAAACCGAGGCGGAATTACTCCGCTTGTTCCCAGCCAATAGCGCTCATCCATCTGGGGAAGTGACCGGCGAGCCCTAAAGGGGGATCCATCTGTTTCAATTACACAGCGGCCGGCCTTCTGACCCTTACTTCAGCCAAGAATTACTCAGCACTGCGACGATGTAACCGCCTCCACCGCGGTGCATTTCAAGGTCACGAGTAACGCGCAATTCAGCAACTCCTAAAATGTCACACAGAGAACCAAGTCCCCGGTATAAACTGGAGATGGAGGGTGTCACTGCTGAGAGGGTCGGGTCACAGGATTATTAAGGAAACATTTTTTATATTTCTAATCAGCTTTGATTTTCGGATTGTCGCTTTTTTTTTTTTGTAATTCCATTGTCAGTAAATTACTATGGGGGCGGCCATCTTGTCAGAGCCACAGCCAACCACATTTAAAGATATGCTTTATAGCAGCTTCATGGGACAAACACAATAGATAGCAGCTGACCCATTAACTGCAGGGATGGGGAAGAGGTGAGCTGTGACATCACCTTGTGAATGGTGGGTTCTGTTTTATAGAATGGGTCATTTTCTGATGGCACGATCACTTGAGAGGGGAAAAGAAAAAAAGGCAGTGCAAAGCATGTTGCACAGCGCAACCCTCCAGAGAAGCTGCTTGCGCGCACCGGCACCATGCAGCCATATCCTCTGGTAATGGTGTCTTTAATACTGCTGAGCTATGCATTGACCACAGTCCACACCAACAATAGGCCACAGCTTGACTGAGGAAGAGGACAGAAGCCTTGAAACACATTTTTTGCTGGCATTTCACAAAACAAGAGTTATCAGTCTGTACTCGGTCACGGGTTTTCTCATTAGAGGGTTGCACCGTGCACCTGTTTTTTTACTGTTCTATACTATATCCCATAACCAGCCTTGGGGTGAGCCATCCACCTGGTTGGCAGCAACTCCATTCCAACTCTTCCTCTACTGTTTGCTCATAGACATCGAGCTATCCTTAGTCTCAAACCTTGAGCTAAGCTCCAGCACATGTGAAAGAAACTCAGATCTACTACTAGATCACAGACGAAGGGCTCCTTCACACGGGCGCTACGATTTTCGGTTGACCATGTTACGGCTGCAGTGCGGCTGAAAATACTTTATACACCCGTTCAGATGGCCCGGGTAAGTATATGCCGAGCCCAGGATACAGTCATGCGGGGAGAGAGTTTAGCTCTGCTAAACTCACTCCCCCTTGCTGGCTGTTGGAATAGGGAGGGGGCGGGAGTTAGAGTGCTAACTTCCCATCCTGTCCCGCCCCCTCCCTTTGCCAACAGCTGGCAAGGGACCGTGAGGGGGAGGGAGTTTAGCAGAGCCTCTGATAAACTCTCTCCTATATGCCTTTTTCGGTAGCGCCCATAGGAGTCTATGGGGCCAACCACCGTATTGCAGCCAGAAGATAGTTCCAGAACCACCTTGTCCGAGCGGCGTAAAAAGAGCCAACCGTAATGCGCACTGTCTGTGCTATCTTTCCCGGTTGATCGTTTTTACGCACCTGAAAAAGTGGCCATCTGAACTGATGCATTGGAATTCAATGCATCAGATGGTCACGTATATCGTCCGGATGTGAAAATGGGGCCGATATACGCTCGTGTGAATAAGCCCTGAACATGAGTCAACAGTGTGATGCAGCAGCCAAAAATGCAAACACAATTCCCTGAGGTCATTATCCTGCACTACTATTCCTTAGTCAGACCTCATCTGGAAAACTGGGTCCAGTTCTGGGCATCCCAATTTAAAAAAGACCGACAAACTGGAGCAAGTTTAGAGAAGAGGTAACAAGATGCTGAGCGGTCTGCAAATCATGTCCTATGAGGAACGGTTAAAGGATCTGGGAATGTTTAGCTTGCAGAAGAAAAGGCTGAGAGGAGACTTAAGGCTGCCTGTCCACAGGCGTTGCGATATCCTGTGGTGGATCTCTGCCGCCCGGGAGCAAGAGCCAGCAGCAGATTGATCTCCGCGGTGAGCCTGACACACAGGCTCACTGTGGAGAATCGCGGCATGCTGCGATTTTCTGGTCGCGAGCAGAGAATCGCTATGATTCTCCGCTCATGGACAGGAGGGCTGCGCTTTCCAAAGCAACGCTATGGAAAGAGTGCACTGCGTTCCCCGCGGTCGGATTATTGCTGTGGGGATCACAATGCAAAAACGCTCCTGGACAGGCAGCCTTAATAGCTGCCTACAAATATCTGAAGGGCTGTCACACTGCAGAGGGATCAGCCCTATTCTCAACTGCACAAGGAAAGACTAGAAGCAATGGGATGAAACTGAAAGGGAGGAGACACAGATTAGATATTAGACAGTGAGGGGGATCAGTGAGTGGAACAGGTTGCCACGGGAGGTGGGGAGTTGTTCAATGGATCACAATGCAAAAACGCCCCTGGACAGGCAGCCTTAATAGCTGTCTACAAATATCTGAAGGGCTGTCACACTGCAGAGGGATCAGCCCTATTCTCATCTGCACAAGGAAAGACTAGAAGCAATGGAATGAAACTGAAAGGGAGGAGACACATTAGATATTAGACAGTGAGGGGGATCAGTGAGTCGAACAGGTTGCCACGGGAGGTGGGGAGTTGTTCAATGGAAGTGTTCAAACAAAGGCTGGACAGACATCTGTCTGCGATGATTTAGTGATCCTGAACTGAGCAGGGGGTTGGACCCGATGACCCTGGAGGTCCCTTCCAACCCTACCATTCTAGGATTCTAACCTCCAGGCACCAACTAAGTGTTACTCCACATTTTTCTCTCCTCCATACTAGTTTTGGTTTTTTTTAAAGAACACACTACAAAAATCCTCAAGGGACGTATTTGTTCACGCAGTTCAGGATGGTATATAAAACATTTTGAAGCAATACAAAGTCTGACATCCGGCACAGTAATTATTACTCAAGCATTATAGATCAAGTTGATCGCTGTGGATCCTGCTTCTGAAGTCCCTAAACAACCAGCTGTTCGCTCAGGATGAAGCTGAAGTCAGCAATGTACCATCACAGTAGGGGGTATTTAGTGTCCACATCACACATCAATCAGGCCTGGTGTGCAAGAGCAGAAACCGCTGATTAGGGACTGCAGGCTAGCTCATATAGGGGGTCCTGACCAAAGATATGCACCCACATTCCTAGGATAGGGGATAACTTAGATCTATAGGGGTCCAACTGCTGTACCACCCCCATCTATCCTGACAGGAGTACCAATGATCCCCATATGAGCAGAGGCTGAATATATGCACCACCACTCCATGCATTACAATGGGACTGACAAGCGCACTGGGAATAGAGGATAGCATTTAATCCTAGCACAACCCCTTTACACTAAAAAGGTTGTGTGGGCGCCATACTGCAACTTTGACATGACCCAGCTGAAGATACAGACTGAGGTCTCCATATACATGGAGTAGCGGTTGAGCACAATTACAGAAATGAAGAGTTTGAGTATCAAGGACATTAGTAGCACAATAAGACCGTCGACATCAATGACTACACGTCACCACCATGCAAACTAGTCCTTAATACGCACAGGGCTTCCATAGAAATGGGAGGGCTTAAACAAATCTGTTGCAGTGTGGCGACAGCACAGCAAGGGTTGACCAAGACCAACTTCTGTGCAACTCAGTGGAACCATGACTCTCGTTACCCCAAGTCCTCCACAGAAAGGATTGCTACACCGAGGCCTCTACAGATCGTGGTTCAACGAGGACAGCGGTCTGGTAGTCTGCGCCCAATCCGATAACATCTAGTAGTCGTAGGTGCGTCGGTAAAGAACACGCGGCGAGGGATTGGAAGAGAAGGGAGTGGTTTACCGTGTAATGCCCGCTGGAGTAAATATCGCTCATGCGACTCGCTGCTCACATATCCGAGGGCCCTTTTACACGGAACGACTATCGGGGGGGGGGGGGGGGGGGAACGTATCGTGTGAATTCCAACAATGATGGTAATAATGGTTTAGTGTAAACACCGCCAACGACTGAATGATCATTCGCATAGTCGTTACTTGTAAAAAGCGATCGTTCAGCCGTCCCCGTTCCCCGGCGCCGTCCCCCGAACCAACAGTTGTGTGAGCTCGATTTCTCGCTCGGAGTAAGGCCGCCTGCACATGAACTGATTTTTGCTGCGGAATCTGTGACGGGCGGCCGCATTGCGGATCCGCAGCAAATACAGTCCATAGCATGCGTTGGAAAATCAATTATTCCTGCACATTCGCAGAAACAAAAATTGCAGTTTTGGTGAGCAGAGAAAGAAAAAAAATAAAGAAAGAATCGCAGCATGCTATATTTTCATGCAGATTCCGCATGACGGCTTCCATGGGTTTGGAGTTTGTACCACCAATATTATTGAGGTAGGCTGGTTGCTAAGGGGTAAACTGCATAGCAACCAGTCTTCAAACAAGGCTCATTGCAGTGATCCACGCCATCCTACTTGTGTCGTACTGCAGTCATGATCGCTAGTTTTCAGCTCTGTGTGTCGGTGAAGATAGAAGAAAAGATATAGCAAACCCAGAAGGCGTCAGAAGCCGGGGGGGGGGGGGGGGAAGAGGGTCAGCAAAGACAAGTGGTGGAGGTGTTGCCGACCGGGTGAACCCACCAGATGCCGGTGGACTAAGTATGTAGAGATAAAAGAACTGATAACTGCAGGGAAGAGCAGAGAGGCATCAGGATAAGATAGGCAACTTTTATCCAGGTATATTAACCCCTTGAGAGCCACGCACGGTAAACATACGGCGCTTGGTTCAGGGCTTTAATCTCGGCCGATAGCAGAAGTACAGCAGAGAATGAAAGACTCTGCTCCTGCAATCAAGCAGGTTGGATTCTCAGCTTTCAGACACAGCTAAAGACCCAGAGGAGAAGGAAGAAGCGTTTTTTTTAAACTTTATTTTATGATAAATATTAGAGATGAGCGAGCACCCAAATACTCGGTTCCTCGTTATTAGAGTCGGGCTTTTCATAAAATTCAAGAGCTCCATTTGAGTAACGAACCCTATTGACTTCAATGGGGGAGTCCCTCGCTCCCGCTCTCTCTCCCCCGCGGATGTGAACGAGGCCGCAGCCACAACATACTACCGTATTTCCAATATACAAAAAAAAAAAGCAACAATCCCAACGTGAATATTGAACATACGTGTGCATTAACCGGGATGTCAGACGGCACCGTGATAATATATCGCCAGGACTGGTGTCCCCTAACAACAAAACCTGACGGCACGCTTGACAAAGCAGTAGTAAAACAAAGCGCACGCCGCCACCAACGCCGGCCGGGTCACCTTGAGAGCGGGCGCACATACTCCAACGACCAATGTGCAGGGCTGTGAAAGAGGTCAGCGGTGTGAAGAGGCGCCTCAGATAAATGGCGCGCTGGGTTATTATGACCCTGGGCGAGTGTCTTTGTTCCAGCCTCTGGAGGGTTGGTGGGGGTCATTATTACGGTCTGCAGGCCTTCTGGAGCGTCTGATGTGCGAGCAGATCAATAAACTTATTATTCACATAAGCAAAAATAGCCGAAGATTTACAGCCGTTAAGGTCATTTTTTAAACATTCTTTTAAAAGAAACTGAACATCATGTCCCCTAAAAATGTCCCTCCATGTTGGGGCGAGCGGGGTGGAAAAAAATTTAAATAAAAAAGCCTGTACTGTCCAGCAGCTCACAGAGCGTTACATTGTATTAAAGAGGACCCGTCCCGCACATAGGTCAGCAAGGAAACCTGCGTCGCTTTACAGCTGCGTCCCGCCGGCGCAGTCACCGTGGCACCATGGATGACCGGTCCTCGGATACTGATAGGTCATCAATAGTAAATCTACGGGGTCTTCTGCTTGACTTTGCTACCATCAGAGGACGGTGCTGGCAGCAGATGTAAGCAGACAGCGCAGCGGGCCGATAATGCAATGTAATACCAACCAGGGCCACTGCGATAGTGACAGCACTACCTGCTTCCAGCGCTGCCCGACAGCTGATCAGCAGGAGTACCATATCATCCCCCTCCCCCCCCCCCTTAACTCTTGAGGACCTCTCTCCACAACGGCCCATCAATAGTAAAGCCACGATTAACCCCTTTAACGTTTGTCCACGTGCGGCAGATTTCTAGCATTCTCTCATTCATCTGACCGAGCCCCGGCCGCACAAATAACCTCATTCAGGTGAATGAAACCGATTTGCAGTCGGGAGAAATTTCAGCAAAAGGAATCTGCTGCAACGCGTGACGAAGATATAAACTACTGGGAGTTTATCCAGCGCCGGCGCCACCGGAGACGACTTCATTCTGAAACACGAGAACATGAATGAAGTGGCGGTTTATACTCGGGGTAAAGCAAACATCGCGGTCGCAGCCAGCAGTCGTGTTTATTTTCATGTCACGGGCGAAGGTGATGAAAGACGAACGGCAACATCAATTACTGTAAAGGCTTCTAACATCTTCCAGGAGGCCTCAGAGACGTCAGCGTGGTGCGCAGAGGAGAATCACGCTGCACAAACACATACATACATACTGCTCCGAGCCGGCCGGCGGTAGGTACATACATACATACACACATACATACACACTGCTCCGAGCCGGCCGGCGGTCCATACATACATACTGCTCCGAGCCGGCCGGCGGTCCATACATACATACATACATACACACTGCTCCGAGCCGGCCGGCGGCCCATACATACATACATACATACATACTGCTCCGAGCCGGCCGGCGGTCCATACATACACACATACATACTGCTCCGAGCCAGCCGGCGGTCCATACATACACACATACATACATACTGCTCCGAGCCGGCCGGCGGTCCATACATACATACTGCTCCGAGCCGGCCGGCGGTCCATACATACACACATACATACTGCTCCGAGCCGGCCGGCGGTCCATACATACACACATACATACTGCTCCGAGCCGGCCGGCGGTCCATACATACACACATACATACATACTGCTCCGAGCCGGCCGGCGGTCCATACATACACACATACATACATACTGCTCCGAGCCGGCCGGCGGTCCATACATACACACATACATACTGCTCCGAGCCAGCCGGCGGTCCATACATACACACATACATACATACTGCTCCGAGCCGGCCGGCGGTCCATACATACACACATACATACATACTGCTCCGAGCCGGCCGGCGGTCCATACATACACACATACATACTGCTCCGAGCCGGCCGGCGGTCCATACATACACACATACATACTGCTCCGAGCCGGCCGGCGGTCCATACATACACACATACATACATACTGCTCCGAGCCGGCCGGCGGTCCATACATACTGCTCCGAGCCGGCCGGCGGTCCATACATACACACATACATACTGCTCCGAGCCGGCCGGCGGTCCATACATACACACATACATACTGCTCCGAGCCGGCCGGCGGTCCATACATACATGCAGGCAGGCAGTCCTCAGGGAGGGAACTACTGACTTCATAATACCCTGTTTCCCTGAAAATAAGACATAGCATGATTTTCTAGAATTTTTGAGGATGCAAAATGATTTTTCAGGCTTTTTGAGGATGCTTAAAATATAAGCCCTACTCCAAAATTAAGCCCTGCTAACAGTTAATTTAAAAAGTCAATGTAAATAGTGTCCAGGCAGCTATACATGTAAAAAAGTTAAACCTTTTTGAACAAAAATGAATATAAGACACTGTCTTATTTTCAGGGAAACACGGTAGATACTTCATCAGATGAACACGCTCCTGCACAGTCTGCTGCCATGAGGAGGCGGGGGGGGGTATATCAGTTTTATGGCCAAGAACACCCCACAGAAGTCTATGGAGACGCTAACTAAACTACTTCTGGTTCACTGACTATGAAGTCTCCTTCACAAGAAGGCAAAAGTGGTTTTGTAGACGACGGCTGAAAGTTAACATTTATTCAACACACATCCCCCCGGCAGTGAGACCCCACTAGCCTAGCACCGATGACCGGCCTCGCTGGAAGGCGCTCCGATCGCTGGATTTTCCCAAATCATGTGGATTCACACCGAAACGGATCCACGGAAAACTTGTCACGTGATTTTATGTTCCAGGGTCACGGGGGGAATTACCATACAGGGGAGCGCCAATCATGAGAGGGTCGGGGGTCTTATAAAGGGGCCATTCAGCATATGAACGGCCCCTTTAAGATATGAAATCAATCAGCCCAGAATATGGAAGACTCGTCAAGACATTTTAGATTAAAGGAGAAAGCTTTAGAGGAAAAAAAAAAAAAACACACAGGTTTTTTGGCGCTTCCATTTGCAGTCTCCTGAAGCCGCAGACGTGCGGCGCAGCCGGGGTTAACAGCCGGGGGCCTTTCTCCTCATCACAACAAGCGGGTGTGATTGCAGGCGATATTGGATAATAATGCTGATTAGCGGGATGATGGAGATTGTCAGATGTGCAGGGACAATGTGGCAGATGGGACGCCGGCGCTGTAGGAGCATCTGACTCTCGAGCCTGCGGGGCGGCGAGACGTGCGGATGACACTGCGATGGGGACAATGTATCCAGATTCCAACTCACTACAGCCTGCTGAACGCCGACACATGACAGCTGATAATTTGTTACAGTGTGCAAGTCTGGCCAATCTGCACTGCAGCGGCTCCGGCACATTCATGCCTACCCATTTCCGTCTCCGTCTTCTGACCCGGACAGACACCGCTGACTAACAGCGTCCGCTCCACTTCCGGCATCCCAACCAGTATTTTCGTAGATTAAAGAGCGCAACACACTGCGCCGTTTCCTCCCGGAATTAATCTGCGCCGAAAGCTCCAAGCGGAACCCCAACAGCAATGTGAAGCGGCCCCAACCTTGTCGGAACACTGCCAGCCAATTTTGGCCATCGACCAGGTAAATCCCAGTGTGGATCCGCAGTCGAGACCGCGGCAGACGGCTGCGCCTACGGTCAGTCTTTAGGAGGCGGAATGTGCGGAAGGTCCACCTCAAAAAAATTCATTAAAGAGCGGGTCAAAATCTGCAGTTTTCTGCCTCATTTTTTAGCGCGGACCCATATACGGAATTTGTTTTGTCAAAATCTGCAAGCCGCGCATCAAGAAATGACATGGCAGCAAAAAAAGGGCTTAACCCCTTGAGTGGCGCAGGTTTTTTAAAATGGTCTAATCATTGAATTTCAACTAGTTTTGCAGTTGCGTCTCAAGAGCCATAACTTTTTCATTTTTCCATTGACATGGCCATATGAGGGCTTGTTTTTTGCGGGACAAGTTGTGATTTTTTAAACAGGGGGGAGGAAAAAAAGAAATGGGGAAAAAAGCAAAAAAGGGGCCATGTCATTAAGGGGTTAAATAATGTATTAACTTCCTTCTCTGGGTCATTATGACGCATGGATACCACATGTGTGATTGTATTTTTGATTTTTTAGAAAGTAAAGGGAGACAAGTGTTTTTTTTATTTTTTTTAAAAATGTTTTACTTTTTTTATTTTTTTTTTTTTTTATTTTTTTGTCCCTTTAGGGGACTTCCACAGGGACCCATCAGGACCCCCTGATCACATTCCGGGGGTCCGATGGTGACAGCCCTTTACATGCTGCAGTGACAGCCCTTTACATGCTGCAGTCACAGACTGCAGCATGTAAAGGGTTAACACAGCAGAGATCAGAGGTTTTCTCTGATCTCTGCTGTAAGAGCTGGTACCTAGCTGTCCTCTGACAGCCAAGCACCAAGCTCTCCCTGCCACAGAGAACATCGGCTTGCTTCTGACAAGCCGATGGTCTCTATGGCAACCTGTAAACAAAGCAGGAGATTACCGGCACATCGGCAATATCTTCTGCTGGTTTTTCAAAGCCCTTGCTTTGTTCTCTGTGGGTCTGTGCAGGCAGAGCACAGTGTCACCGCTTGTGGCATTGTGCTCTGCAGCTCCCATAGTGATACATAGCCCGGAAATCTTCCAGGCAGTATCGCTATGAGCAGTGGAGCTCGTCCCGGAAAATTTCCGGGCGTGCCACTCAAGGGGTTAAAACAATGTTTTTAGGGCGGATATTTTCGGCCGCTGTCAAATACGCGGCGTGAACGCTGAGACGCATTTGACACATTTTGAAATCCCATTGATTTATATCGCAAAAGCCCATTAATAAAAACAGAAAAAGGAATGACGGGTCACGGCGTGAAAAAACACACAGATTTTAAATTCGCGTCCGGAAAAAGCCCATCAAGACGGACATAATGTCCCTTTATAAATCAACGAGACGCGAATTGTAGACGTATTTTGAAACGAAATACCCTCGCAATCAGTTTCTGTACACTGGCAGCAAGCAGAGATCTTGGTGAAAGGTGAGAAGTGTGATGACGCCAGATGATACTTGTAGCGGCGGAACGTTTTAGGAGGCAACAAAAAGACTTTATAAACGCAATTAAAAAAAAAAAAAGTTTGGATTATTTACCATAAACAAAACAAAGCGTGCCATGAGAACACGGCGCCAGTCACCCGGGCGGCACCGACACCAGCATTACAGGGTTGGAGGCCTCTGGGAGTGCGCCCCACCGTTTCCTGCGGCGATCCCTCCGATCTTCCTACCAATTGCAGACGGGACATCAAACTGCCAGAAACCGCGACCAGCACATATCTAAACCCGCAACACGGAGAGCGGCCCGACTACAGTGGAAGTAATCTGGCACATGACATCTCATACAGTCCCTTCAGGAACCAACAATAGCGAGCCCGGCGTCCCCGATATTCTACGCGAATTCATTTTATAAAACGACTAATTGGAGTGAAAGCCCCAAATTCCCTTCAATCCATCACAAAGGTATGATAAGATTGCTGCCACTAGAGGGAGCTGAATGCATACAAGTTCCCCTAAGGGCGGCCGCACACGGGCTTAAGCGCACAGATGCTCGCTAACACAAGATGTATATGCGCTACGCAGAACGCTCGACCGTGTGCTATTGCACCCATATCTGCACTTTTAATGTTCTTTATTGCTGCGGGGAGCATACTAGAGTAGGCTGGTCAGCATGCGAAAAAATGCACGGCTTACTGCGCGATTTCGGACAGACGGGGGCCTTCCGTGCGCAAATACACACCAAAACAGAACAGGTCATGTGTTTTTCCAGGACCATCCAGTTATGATGGATCCCACGACAGACGTTACATTGAGCCCCCGACTCGTCGCACCCCCTTATAGCCGGGCTCAATAAGCACTGCTGCAGGCCGGATTTGTATTGCGGATTCTGCAATCGCATGATTCGCGGTAATACGCTGTTGAATCAATTGCACTGCGTTACTCAGTTAGCGGGTTGGAATTGCGCAATACGCCTGCAGAAAACACAACACAGCATGTTCTATTTTACCGTGGATATCCGCGACAGAGCCCATTGCATGCTATGAGCGCGAATACACAATTACATTGTGCACGGGCTGCGGGTACCTGCGTCATCACTAAGCGACGGTGCGGGAAATAAACAGAAAAAAAGGTGCACTGCGAATGAGCGCTTGCGTGAGTACACGGTCATACACAGTACATTGTGCCAGGGTCACAGCTGGAATACGCTGCGGGGCTCTACACGCACATTACGCATACCGCTGTGTGAGCCGGCATCAACTATGGAAAGGAGATTTAACCCCCAGATGGAGGTTCAACGCCGCGGATAGGCAACACCACAAGATTGTGTATGTAAGAGCGGCCACCACAATCCGAGGATTTACACCATAAACACCAACATCCCTGCGGGAACAACGACAAACCACACAAGTCCCTCTACTCGGCGCTGACACCGGGCGGCCGCGGCAAGTCAGCAATAAAGTAAGAGCGATCATCATCCGGCAGGGAGTCATTATCAGCACAGGGATCACCAGCATTTATTGATATATGATGTCAGGGTCCGCGGCCCGCACCAGCCGAGAGCTGCAAGCAATAAAGGGGGATTGCAGAAATTACATCTTTCACCTTTATGTAAAGACATCAAGAGGAGTCAAAACCAGCAAAAGCAAATCCCCCTCCTCCCAACAATCCCAGCAGGGCAGACCCCCCCCGCCCCCTCCTCCCAACAATTCCAGCGGGGCGGCACCCCCCCCCCTCCCAGCGGGGCAGACCCCCTCCCTCCTCCCAGCAATCCCAGCGGGGCGGCAGACCCCCTCCCTCCTCCCAGCGGGGCAGACCCCCTCCCTCCTCCCAACAATCCCAGCGGGGCAGACCCCCTCCCTGCTCCCAACAATCCCAGCGGGGCAGACCCCCCCCCCTCCTCCCAACAATCCCAGCGGGGCAGACCCCCCCCCCCCTCCTCCCAACAATCCCAGCGGGGCAGACCCCCCCCCCCTCCTCCCAACAATCCCAGCGGGGTGGCACCCCCCCCTCCCCTCCTCCCAACAATCCCAGCAAGGCCGCCCCCCTTCCCTCCTCCCAACAATCCCAGCAAGGCCGCCCCCCCCCTTCCCTCCTCCCAACAATCCCAGCAAGGCCGCCCCCCCCCTTCCCTCCTCCCAACAATCCCAGCAAGGCCGCCCCCCCCCTTCCCTCCTCCCAACAATCCCAGCAAGGCCGCCCCCCCCCCTTCCCTCCTCCCAACAATCCCAGCAAGGCCGCCCCCCCCTTCCCTCCTCCCAACAATCCCAGCAAGGCCGCCCCCCCCCTTCCCTCCTCCCAACAATCCCAGCAAGGCCGCCCCCCCCCCCCCTTCCCTCCTCCCAACAATCCCAGCAAGGCCGCCCCCCCCCTTCCCTCCTCCCAACAATCCCAGCAAGGCCGCCCCCCCCCCTTCCCTCCTCCCAACAATCCCAGCAAGGCCGCCCCCCCCCCCTTCCCTCCTCCCAACAATCCCAGCAAGACCGCCCCCCCCCCCTTCCCTCCTCCCAACAATCCCAGCAGGGCAGCACCCCCCTCCCCTCCTCCCAACAATCCCAGCAGGGCGGCACCCCCCCCCTCCCCTCCTTCCGCAATAGTCATTGGTTGATTAAATGATCGGCTGGTGTAAGCAGTTAATTGTGGTCCTTCAATGACGATCCAACAATTTTGACGGGAGGGGTACAGCTCCCACCAAACGCCAATGTGTTTCCACTTTTTTTTTTTTTTGAGCATTTTGCCCTCCCATTTAACCCCTAAGTACATGGCCTATTTTGAGCAGCACAACAATTGGACAACAATTTTTGGTGGATTTTCATCTCCATTTTTCAAAAGCCATAACTTTTTTAATTTTTCCATTGATGCGGCCGTATAGGGGCTTGTTTTTTGCGTGGCGAACTGTAGTTTTTGATGGTGCCATTTTGGGGTACATAGACTGTATTGTAAAACTTATTTTTTTTACGATAACAGGGAGAGAAAACGCATCAATTCTGCCATAGTTTTTTTTTTTTTTTTTTTCTACAGTGTTAATCATATCCATTTTTTCTGCGGGTCGGTACGGTTACAACAAGACCAAAATTCGTATATTTTTCTTAGGTTTTTTCACTTTTCTGCAATAAAAGCCCTTTTTTGGAAATCTTTTCTTTTTCCTTCTAAATCAATGCATTCCAAGTCCTGTAACGTTTTTATTTTTCTATGGACGGAGCTGTGTGAGGGCTTATTTTTTGTGAGACGAGCTGTAGTTTTTATTGGTACCATTTTGGGGAACATACAGCTTTTTTGATCACTTTAAAATGCTAAAAATTAGCATTTTGCCTTTGTTCTTTAGCGGGTTTTTTTTAACGCTTTTTGCTGTATGGAATAAAAAGCAAATATGTGGGATTTTAATTTTTCTTTACTTTTTTATGCCAATATGAGAAAAAACACCTAAAAAGGTTTTTTTTTTACATTTTTCTTTTTTGCACATTTTTTTTTTTAAACACCATTTGTGCCCCTCTGGGGGACTTACAGCACAACACTGATGATCACTGTGATAAGGCATGGCAGGACTTCGGTCCTGCCATGCCTTATCGCTTATACAGCGATCACAGGCTCTGGCAATACAAGACGGCGGTATCTGGCGATTATATTGCGAGAGCCCGGCAACTTCACAGACGGAGCGCGCGCTACATAGATCGTGGCAGGAAAGGGGTTAACAGCGGGGGGGGGGGCGCATCCCTATGACATAGGGATACATCATTTTGAGGGAAGTACCCCGCTCCCATGACGTACCCTTACGTCATGGGGAGGGAAGGGGTTAAAGTGGTTGTACCACGATGGCAAGTTATGTCATATCCGTAGGATAGAGGATAACTTGCTGATCAGTGGGGGCGTCTCACCGGTCAGACCCCTACCAATCTCAAGATCAGGCATTCTGTGTTCCCCGGTCCTGCCTACTGCATCCGTGCAGCAGGGAGGTAACGGTGGTTGGTTACACTAACGCTCCATTAGAGCGAAAAGCTCTAAGAATCGGCACCACCGGCTGCAGGAAGCCCACAACACGCCAACATCTCTTTAGCGCAACGGGCGGCCGGAATCTTCATTTGCTTTTTCTATTTACTTGTTTCTCCTTAGAAGACGCTGAAAAACGTTCCGTTGGAATAAAACCCCGAAAGAAAAATCCAAATATGCGGCCGTTAAGGAGTAAATTATAAGCGCCGAATAAGAAAACGGCGCGGAGTGAATGTAATGCGATCTAAGAAAAAAGGAAACATCGCTGAATATAATAAGTCTTTGTAGAAGCTTCGGGGGAAAATAAGCAATCTAATAAATTGAGAGAAGCGGCATGAAAAACCAACTCCGCTCACAGGGAGCGTCCGACGGACTCTTGATTAGCGGCAGATAACAGAGGGCAATTAACCGATCCACCCTGCTATTTACTCAGCAATGAGAGCATTGAAAAGTGTCATCCATAATAAACGAGGGAGCCGGGAACGATACAATTTGTCAAGTAGCAACGTGACCAGCGGGACGGCGAGTCGTGCGCCATATATGGTATACGGAGGGGAATCGGGGTCACGGCTAATGTAGGGAAACCACGAGACATTGTGATGGATAGTCAGCCCCCGCCCCAGACATGGAGAGGACCCCCACAGCCCCTCTAGTAGTAGACACTTCTACCGGAAGCCAACAAATGTGAAACGTCAAGTCTTCCAGAAATATTTGTATTTTAACAGACTTTGGTTTAAATTGTAAAAACTAAAAAAGAAAAAAAAAAAAAACTTCAAAACGCTCATAAAGAAGGGCGGGAAATACACGTAGGACACTTCTTGTAGTGAAGAACACCTAAAAAAAAACGGCATCACTGGAGGACCTGGAACATCCGTACAGGAACAGTCTGTAAAGGGGTCTTGTGGGACTCGAGAGACATCCACCCCTCTCCTCCACCGGCTCCCCGTCCTGCGCTGAGGCAACCGCCCACAAGCCCTGCGGCAGCCAACGGTGGCATGTGCCATTCGCTGTGCGCGGGACTCTTCAGCCAATCACAGGCTTCAGCAGCGATTCTGCCATGAACAGCACATGACCGCTTAAGCCTGTTCCGAGCTGCGCCAGCAGTAGATGGAAGAGCCGCTGGCAGAGGCGGGTAGGGTGGATAGAATGCTAATCACGCACTCTAAGGCTCCATTCACATCTCATGTCCCACTCTGTTAAGGGGTCCCGTCATGGTTTTCACTTAAAATCTCAAATAAATGGAGCCTCTCTCGGCCATTATAGAAGACCGCTGAAGCGGAGGTCAATACCGATACCTTTCAGCGGGTGGCCATCTGTTTGCGGCATAATGTGCTGGAATAAACAGCGCCGTCCAGAACCCTTTGGGGATTCTACATGGACCCTGACGGGGCCCCCGGGTGGAGCCCTATGACGGGCATTTTGCCATAAATCTGATGCCGATTCAAATGTGCATAAAAGTGACAAAATCCGCTGTGAGAGCATTGCCGAGGGGCGGGGGCGGTCTGCCAAACAGCCCAACAGGAAAGTTCCTGCTGGGCCGCTGCAGGGGAGGAAATTTTTCTTTAACTTTTTTGTCAAATCATGTGATACATCAAATGACCGCTCTACCTGCAACAGGGCGAGGGCGGACCGCAGCGCGAGGAGCAACACTGGCGAGGAGAACTTTCTTTATTTAACGGGCACCACTATAAACGGAGGGAGGAGCGGGGGCACGGTTACCGAGCGGGGGCACTAATTTGTGGGAGTGACACGAAAAAGGCACTTATTACATGGGGTCTATGGTGAGAACAAAAAGGGGGATACCATTACTGTGTGGATCACCTCAAGTAGCATTATTACTATGTGGGGCACTATGAATGGGGAGATTGCCCTCCCAATCCGCCCCCGGCTACTTTCACACACTGAAGGCTCCTTCACAATTTGTGTATTCATGTAGAATAATGAATTTACAGCAGATTTTACACCCTACAACATCTCATTAGTGCCTAAGCTCCATTGAATGACCCCATGTGACTAGTCTCCGCAGACTAAAGTGTTCATGTTCTGGATGTTTTCTGCCCCAGATCATCTTAACCCCCCCCCCCCCCCCCCTCCCACTCACCTCGTCCAATCAATCTATGGTAAGTCTACGCATAAGCTGGCCATAGACATCCAACAACCGTGGAGCGAACAAGAGTTTGTCTGACAGAAGTTTCACCCGACTGCCCTCTAGACATGAAGGCTCGGCTCAAGGTACCTATACATGGGGCAATTATCACCCGAATGACCATAGGAACAGGCGTTGAAATTCAATGTCCTTATCGGTCGGAGGAAGCCGAGCCGCCCCCAGATTAGTCGCCTGCCGTTATCAGCAGGTTCGGACGACACTTCGTGCCGCGGCTCGGCGTGAGCACTTACCGCACACACTGGACCAAGCCAACGGATGGAAGGATTCCGTTAATAGTCCCATGAATCCCGTCCAACACCAAGAATACACATTAATATACAACATTAGAGGCGAAGTAACGCAAGGAAAAGATCACCGCAACAAAAGAACATCTGCTGATAATTAGGAGACCGAGAACGAAGAACGAACAAAACCCTAAGATTAGACTAACTGCTTGCTTTATCGTATCACATAAGTAATTACACCCAGCTGCACCCGGCGCCCACCTGCAAGAGGTGCCGAGGGGGCAGTCAAACCGTGCCCCCCCCCCCCACCACCACATGAGGGACGGTTTACACGAGCAACTAGCAGCCGAAAAGTCACTCTCACAGCCGTTCTCACCGATAGTCCTATGTAAAGGTGTGATCATTGCAAACGGGCCAATTTTCGGTCTAATCACCCCTATGGGTGTACGCACACGGGCGTGTTGTCACGGAGACCCATAGTCCAAGTCTAAAAAAAAAAAAATGGATTTGCGGCACGTCCTGCTTTCGGATGGGAGTAGCACATGTCGATGGCGGTGTTCAGCGCGGATGGACTGTGAGTGCTAGCCATTGCGAATTGCGCCCAAGAATCTTTGGCGCAACTTTTTTTTTTGCCCATGTGCAAGTAGCCTTAGTTGCTAGTCACCGTTTTGACTCACTGAAACAAAGCGAGTGGTGAGCGACTTCCTGCGCGCTCCACCTCCATCACTGCACAACCATCGCTCTGGTAGGGGCGTACAGAAACAGTCGCCCCATCTAAAAGTATCCTAGGACAGCAGTATTATACACCGCACTAGTTGGTGGCCCCGCTACGGACAGTGCGTTAGGGCCCACAGGGTTTAGTTCACAACTCCGCCAGACTGGGAGTTACTGGGAGACGAACACCACAATTACTTGTGCAAACTCATCGAGTCCGAGCCGAGCGGTAATTGGGTAAACGACCATCGTGGCCACCGTATTGTCCGAGATCACTCTAGGGGGCGCAGTCACACAGGCGATGTTCCTTTCCAGATGGATTGAATGCAGACCCCCCGTTGGTCTATTCAGGTGTGCGGGGTTTGTTTGTTTTAACGCAGACAGATGTTGCGCGTAGAAGAAAAACCCAACACGCCCGCCCGCTGCAGTCTGTTCACGGACCAAAATTACTGATCAAAGTCTATAGGTGCATCAAAAAAAAGCAAACCTGAATTAGCATCCACGTGTTCACCGAGAACACCCCGTTTACTGTGGGTTATGACAAAACTGACATCACTTGGACCTTCTTGCATTAATTTCATTTATTTAGGCGAACGCATGAAAAACGGATGAGACACAGATGGAACACGGACATAAAAACCTGCTCACACCGAGTGAAGAGTGTGCAAGCCCCCGTAGAACGGGCCGCAAGGATACATTCAGCCAACGGAATCCATGCTGGAAAAAGTGCGCCGCAGTCTCTAGCAGAAATCCGCATGTTTGCATGTAGATTAACCCCTTCAGTTCCGTGTGGAATCGGTCAACAAATGTCTTTTTTTTTTTTGCATGTAAATTTCAACTCAGACTACGCTGTAGATTTGCATTCCGAAGGACAGGACACGTCTTGGACACGCATGTGATGTGGAATTTATGCAAAATCTCCCGTGTGAACGCAGCCTGAGGCCAAATCTACACGTAGTGAAAAACACGCAAGTTTGCTGCACAATCTGCATGTTTAAGTCACTGATATACTGCAGAATGCCTGCTGCGGGCTTCACCGCAGTTCTGCAGCGATGTCCCGTGTGACGCCGGGGACCGGGGTCTAACACTTCATTGTGGGATCAGTAATTAGGGACGGTGATTCCAGCGCCTCTCCGTGCTTCTCGCACTAATTTCCCGTGACCAGCCGGATACTTTGATGCATAGAGGGTCATTCTTGCTGTTGTGCCCTGGCTGTGCTCAGGCACTCCGTGTTCCAGGCCGTTGCCCGGAGGGTGAAAAGGCTGTTGAGAAAGTCTGTGTAGGGCAATTGATGCCAAGATGCTATCTGACTCCGAGTGTACCCGCTGAGAGGGTCCGACCTGCCTCTTATTATAGGAGTCACTCAAGGTATGAAAAAATGTTGCAAGTGCACAAAAAGAATATGGAAACAAAGCCCACCACCATAGAGCCCCCAACCAGTGACACATCCCGTCCATATAAGACAGGCACGATGAATTACCCCCTTACACTCATAGCTGCCCAAAGCTAACCATCCCTGATGAAAGCATGTGAACAGTGTACCCCTGTATACAGGAGACAGACCTGAGCAATCCATCCAGAGAGAACATGTATATATGTGCTCCTGTATACAGGAGACAGACCTGAGCAATCCATCCAGAGAGAACATGTAAACAATGTGCCCTACACACAGGTAACAGACCTAAGCAATCCATCCAGAGATAGCATGTATAAATGTGCTCCTGTATACAGGAGACAGACCTGAGCAATCCATCCAGAGAGAACATGTATATATGTGCTCCTGTATACAGGAGACAGACCTGAGCATTCCATCCAGGGAGAGCATGTAAACAATGTGCCCCTACACACAGATAACAGACCTAAGCAATCCATCCAGAGAGAGCATGTATAAATGTGCTCCTGTATACAGGAGACAGACCTGAGCAATCCATCCAGAGAGAGCAAGCATGTAAACAATGTGCCCCTACACACAGGTAACAGACCTAAGCAATCCATCCAGAGAGAGCATGTATAAATGTGCTTCTGTATACAGAAGACAGACCTGGGCAATACATCCAGAGAGAACATGTATACAAAGTGCCCCTGTGTACAGGAGACAGATCTGAGCAATCCATTCAGAGAGAGCATGTAAACAATGTGCTCTTGTATACAGGAGGCAGACCTGAGCAATCCATCCAGAGAACATGTAAACAATGTTGCCCTACACACTGGTGACAGATCTGAGCAATCCACCCAGAGAGCATGTATAAATGTGCTCTTGTATACAAAAAAAGACAGACCTGAGCAATCCATCAAAAGAGAGCACGTAAACAATGTGCCCCTGTATATGGGAGACAGACCTGAGCAATCCAGAGAGAGCATGTAAACAAAGTGCCCCGGTATACAGAAGACAGACCTGAGCAATCCATCCAGAGAGAGCATGTAAACAATGTGCTCCTGTATACAGGAGACAGACCTGAGCATTCCATCCAGAGAGAGCATGTAAACAATATGTCCCTATATAAGGTAACAGACCTGTGCAATCCACCCAGAGAGCGCATGTAAACAATTTGCCCCTACAAACTGATGATAAACAATGTGCCCCTGTATACAGGAGACAAACCTGAGCAATCCATCCAGAGAGCATGTAAACAATGTTCCCCTACACACAGATGATAGACCTAAGCAATCCATCCAGAGAGATGTAAACAATGTGCTCCTGTATACGGGAGACAGACCTGAGCAATCCATCCAGAGAGAACATGTAAACACTGTGCCCCTATATACAGGTAACAGACCTAAGCAATCCATCCTGAGAGAGCATGCAAACCATGTGCCCCTGTATACGGGAGACAGACCTGGGCAATCCATCCAGAGAGCGCATGTAAACAATGTTTCCCTACACACAGGTGATAGACCTGAGCAATCCATCCAGAGAGCATGTAAACAATGTGCCCCTGTATACAGGTAACAGACCTGAGCAATCCATCCAGAGAGCATGTAAACATGCTCCTGTATAGAGGAGACAGACCTGAGCAATCCATCCTGAGAGAGCATGTAAACAATGTTCCCCTACGCACAGGTGATAGACCTGAGCAATCCATCCAGAGATAGATGTAAACAATGTGCTCCTGTATACGGGAGACAGGCCTGAGCAATCCATCCAGAGAGCATGTAAACAATGTGCCCCTGTATACAGAAAACAGACCTGAGCAATCCATCCAGAGAGAGCATGTAAACAATTTGCCCCTGTATACAGAAGACAGACCTGAGCAATCCATCCAGAGAGAGCATGTAAACAATATGCCCCTGTATACAGAAGACAGACCTGAGCAATCTATCCAGAGAGAGCATGTAAACAATATGCCCCTGTATACAGAAGACAGACCTGAGCAATCTATCCAGAGAGAGCATGTAAACAATATGCCCCTGTATACAGAAGACAGACCTGAGCAATCTATCCAGAGAGAGCATGTAAACAATATGCCCCTGTATACAGAAGACAGACCTGAGCAATCTATCCAGAGAGAGCATGTAAACAATATGCCCCTGTATACAGGAGACAGACCTGAGCAATCCATCCTGAGAGAGCATGTAAACAAAATGTCCCTACACACAGGTGATAGACCTGAGCAATCTATCCAGAAACAGCATGTAAACAATGTGCTCCTGTATACAGAAGACAGACCTGTGCAATCCATCCAGAGAGAGCATGTAAACAATGTGCCCCTACACACAGGTGATAGACCTGAGCAATCAAAAATAGGGGAAAAAATGCCCCTGTATACATGTAATAGAGTTAACCAATCAATTCTGCATGTTAACGCTCTGCCCATTACATACATAATACACCTGACCAATCAATATTGATGAGAAGACATAACAGGGTACCTCTGCACACAAGAAACGCACTATACTAATCGTCCCCATGTACATATGTTAGTAGACCTGACCAATCAATCCTTGTGAGAGAACATGTAAACAATGTACACACACGTAAAAGATCTGAGCAATCAATCCTGCATGTAAACACTGTGCCCGTTCCATAACAGACATGACCAACCAAATCCTGATGACAGAACACGTGTGCCAATGAATGCACACACGTAACAGGCTACACAAAGCCATCATGATGAGAACACGCATACAATGTGCCCACATACATACCCAACCAATCATGCAAGTAAACCCTGTGCCCCTGTACATCTCACTAGACCCGACCAATCCATCCGGAGAACACGTACACAATGTGCCCCTGTACATCTCACTCGACCCGACCAATCCATCCTGACAACACGTACACAAAGTACCTCTGGTACACCTCACTAGACCTGACCAATCCATCCTGACAACACGTACACAATGTGCCCCTGTACACCTCACTAGACCAGACCAATCCATCCGGAGAACACGTACACAATGTGCCCCTGTACACCTCACTAGACCAGACCAATCCATCCGGAGAACACGTACACAATGTGCCCCTGTACATCTCACTAGACCAGACCAATCCATCCGGAGAACACGTACACAATGTGCCCCTGTACATCTCACTAGAGCCGACCAATCCATCCTGACAACACGTACACGATGTGCCCCTGTACATCTCACTAGAGCCGACCAATCCATCCGGTGAACACGTACACAATGTGCCCCTGTACATCTCACTAGACCCGACCAATCCATCCTGACAACACGTACACAATGTGCCCCTGTACACCTCACTAGACCCGACCAATCCATCCGGAGAACACGTACACAATGTGCCCCTGTACACCTCACTAGACCCGACCAATCCATCCGGAGAACACGTACACAATGTGCCCCTGTACATCTCACTAGAGCCGACCAATCCATCCGGAGAACACGTACACAATGTGCCCCTGTACATCTCACTAGAGCCGACCAATCCATCCGGAGAACACGTACACAATGTGCCCCTGTACATCTCACTAGAGCCGACCAATCCATCCGGAGAACACGTACACAATGTGCCCCTGTACATCTCACTAGTGCCGACCAATCCATCCGGAGAACACGTACACAATGTGCCCCTGTACATCTCACTAGACCTGACCAATCCATCCGGAGAACACGTACACAATGTGCCCCTGTACACCTCACTAGACCAGACCAATCCATCCGGAGAACACGTACACAATGTGCCCCTGTACATCTCACTAGACCAATCCATCCGGAGAATACGTACACAATGTGCCCCTGTACACCTCACTAGAGCCGACCAATCCATCCGGAGAACATGTACACAATGTGCCCCTGTACAAACATAACAGACCTGACCAATCAATCAGCATGTAAACAAAGCCCGCCCCTCAGTCTCTGCCATCTCCTACCGGTCCAGCCTCTACCAATCCTTCATGATCGGTCTGAGATCAACCACCATGGATAAAAACTCAAAACCAGCTTTATCGACAGCCTGACCAGCACGCCGGCTCCGCTCCTTTAACTCAACGTAAACATCCAGGAAACCCCTTTAAGAGAAAAGCCAGAACCCAAGAGGCGCCTAAATAATTTGCCATCACCCTCGTGCAAAGACAAAAACCATTGGATGGCGAAACCAAACCCTGGACTGCACGGCGACTGCGAATCGCGCCAAGGTCATCATGCGTCGGGGCGCAGGTGCCGCCGTTTACACGTTATTACACACAGGGGTTAAACCCCCGCCACATTTAAAGGGCACCGGCGTCCCCGTCCGTCCTTTTATTAAGGTCATCAGGAGTAAAAGAATTTATCCCACCGAGGGGGAAGCAGCACCGATGGCCGCCACCGGAGGGGTCCGCACCCAGAGATCTCAGGCCGCAGCAGCACCTCTGGGGTCTCACGGGGGTCCGCAGGCGGCAGACTCATCCTATAGGATATATTATATGGAGGGCACATGTAGAGGGATACTGCAGAGCCATCATATATACACATATCAGACATTACATAATGTTATATCATACAGTGGTGATACAGTGTATATCCATCAGGCATATCACAGCATCATTGTATATCCGTGCCATATACACGCTCTATGAGGCATATTACACATACAGCATCCATAGCCTGCAGCACCGTATCCCCGCAGCCGCACAGATACAGTATGTCTGCCCTATCCTACATCCCGTATACAGCACCCTCCACACCGAGCAGCACTTACCTGCAGCCTGCACCCCCTGGCGGGCTCCGCCGTCCCTCCGCTCACCTCCCTCTCCTCTGCCGGCTCCGCCAGCCACTGCCGCTACTGACACAGTTACCGCAAGAGCAAGAGATGGAGGCGGGGCTAAGGAAGGCGGGATTACAGTCTGCAGTCTAACTGGTCCGCGGGCTGTCAGTCTTATTCGCAGGCATCCAATGACCTGAGGTGGGCGGGGTTATCTCGGCACAAAGGAGCTAGGGACAAAATAAGCAGACAATATTCGGTGACGTAGAACAGAGGAGGCGGGTGTCTAGAGGAGACGGACAAGAGTTGTAGCCAATCAGATTGGAGAATACCTCAGGCCTTCTTTGCGCGCTGCGTGATACTGCGTCCTGATTGGATGGCGGGTAGGCTGGAGCTTCTCGTCGGGCTGTCAGTCAGGACGTGAGGTTGTGTGTACATGGAGCACGTGGTGTCTGCAGTGGTGATGGAGGCGGGACGTGCTGCCCCTGGCTGATAAGCCGTTC
Organism: Eleutherodactylus coqui; assembly: GCA_035609135.1. Classification (NCBI taxonomy): domain Eukaryota; kingdom Metazoa; phylum Chordata; class Amphibia; order Anura; family Eleutherodactylidae; genus Eleutherodactylus; species Eleutherodactylus coqui. The sequence goes on from CM069408.1 coordinate 9,814,582, forward strand.
ACCAACCACTGGGCAGAGGGGAGGCTGGCATGGCGGTCCCCGCAGATGATTGGTAACATGGAGTCTGCTGATGGAGATTGGCGGTGCGCAGGGTGAAATACACACTGAGCCTCCGGAGTGGTGGATACGGTTAGAATACAGTCACACGTAGCAGAAGTGGCGCAGATTTTGGTACGGATATTGACGGCGATCCGCCGCAGATGGCGCCTTGTAGTTGGCGGGGAGACGCCTGCTGCTGATCCGTTTTTTTTACGTGGATGTCCCGCCACAGAATACCCCCATCTATTGCGCTACGCGTGAACGTACCGTACGGGCGTATTCACACAGCTGATATCACCGCTCCCGTCTTGTCCGCCGCGAGACGCACAAAACTCACCCGAGAATAGAAACCGTTGTCTGCCGCGGGTCGCGTTACACCGGCGAGTCTGGCAGCAATACTGCGAGACGGAAAAATCGCAGCGCGTCCGAATTTTATACAAATCTCGCACAAGAGCAGCCCTCTCCGGGATCTGAGGAGCGAAGCGCTGTCCGCCACGTAAATACGGCTGAGGGTGGATTTAACGCTCTACGACCCCCCCCCCCCCACCTCTAAAACGCTGCGTTTTCAAATGCGTTTGAGTGCGTTTTTTAGCGCCCCCATCATTATAACGGATGATGAGATGTTAGAAAGCGCATGAAAATGGAGCAGCAGCGTCCGAATATTGCAGAATTAGAAACGCCGCGTTCAAACGCTCGTCTGCCAAGCCCCATTACAAACAATGCAGGCGTCTTACCGCATTTAAGGCAGCGATGACACTCCGCTGTAAAAAGCGTGCGTAAGAGTGGCCTCAGACTGCATTCACACGGGCGAGCGCGATATCACACTTGTTTTACCCGTGGATGAGAGGTGTGTTTTTGCATGAAAAACCTCACATCACTTTTCTGAAGTTCGATCCTTCGGCGGGTGTTTCACAAGCGGATCGGCAAGTGTTTCCCACTGATTTCAAGGTGCACATCGCAGTCGCGTGCGCATCGTACGGCATGCGGTGTGTTTGACTGTCCCATTGCAAGCAATGGGTGATGCGTCCCGAGGGACACAAAATATAGGACATGCAGCAATTTTTCTTTTTTACCTCCTGGCATCGCTCATGTGTATGACTCAGAATGGGAGGAATTGGGCTAAGCAGCAGCACATGTGAAAAAGACGGGTATACTAATAGATCATAGACTGAACATGAGTCAACAATGTGATGCAGCAGCCAAAAAGGCAAACACAATTCTGGGATGTATTAAGAGAAGCATAGACTCTAGATCACGTGAGGTCATTATCCCTCTCTACTCTTCCTTAGTCAGATCTCATCTGGAATACTGTGTCCAGTTCTGGGCACCCCACTTTAAAAAAAAGACATAAACAAACTGGAGCAAGCTCAGATAAGAGTTACCAGGATGGTGAGCGATCTGCAAATCATGTCCTATGAGGAACGGTTAAAGCAGCGGTTCCCAAACTGTGCTCCTTGGGGCTCTGCGAGCGACAGGGGCTCCAACTGAGGGTCCGTGGTGGCAAACCTACGGCATGCGTGCCCGACGGTTGCTTACCACTGTAGTGATTACAGGTAATCGCGCAGCAATGCTGATCCCGTGCACACTATGACGTCAGTGTGCACCCGGGATCCTCCTCCCCTGAGTCCTCTACTCCTTGTTCCGCAGGAGAGGACAGAAGAAGAAACGTTCCGGCTCACACATTGACGTCAGTGTGCATCGGGGATCAGAGCAGACAAGAATCAAGATAAAGTGGCAGCATCAAATGGTGCAAAAAAAAGTCAAGTGTATTTATTTTCCCATAAGAGAAATAGATGATACAGCGACGTTTCGACCAGCGGTTTGGTCTTTATCAAAGAGTTCTCCAGGAATTTTCAAAGCTTATGGCGAGCGGTTCAGCAATTACCTCTGCTGCTTCCTTTAGTATCCTAGGATGTAATTCATCTGGACCTGGAGACTTGAATTCATTTAAGTTAGCTAAGTGTTCCCTCACCATCTCTCGGCTTATAGATAGCCTGCATTCTTTTATTCCCCCAGTAGCACAGGGAAGATGAGTTGATGTTCCATCTACTTTCTGAGAGAAAACAGATACAAAATAGGAATTTCAAAAGTTTGGCCTTCTCAACATTATTCTTAACCAATTCACCATTTTCATATTGTAAGCATCCAATAGCATCTTTGACTTTTCTTTTGCTTTTGACATACCCCCAGGATCCTTTTTTATTGCTTTTGCAAGCCTCAATTCATTAGCTTAGCTCTTCTGTAAGGGTCTAACCCAAGGAACCCCTCACAAATCCCTAGAACGAGTTCTGCTGCATCCTAGAGTGAGGCCAGTAGGGGGTGATACATGTGCAACACGTCTCAATGTATTTCAATGGGACTGCCGGAGAACCCCTAGCAGGTTGTTGCTACAGCGGACCACAGAAAATTGCATCACCACAAAAGACCCTGAACCTCATTTATCAAAACGAGCTGGAAGAAAAACGGTCATTGTTGCCTGCAGCAACCAATCACAGCGCTGCCTTAATTTTTTAAACTGCTGTGGGGAAATGAGAGCTGCGCTGTGATTGGTTGCTACAGGCAGCAAGGACAGTTTTGATGGGGTAACTCCAGAGGAGAAGGGTGTTGCTGTGGCGCTCAGTAATAAAGAAGTATTCAACCTGCCAGATTGCTAACTGGATCTACTGTGATCTACCGTTAGCGGTGCGGCAGAGACAAAGATAACTGACCGTAAGGAGGTGGACGCCCCAAGAAGTCCTCAGCATCACGAGATCGGTATCTGTTGTGTTTGGTGTAGAAAAACAGAAGATCTTCATTTTCCGACCGTTTCCATAGGAATCCATTGGTTCTAATAGCGCATACTTTTTGTGAACTTGCGATTTTCATGCGATGTGATTTTAACATTAGAAACTCCTATTGACTTCCGCAATGAAAAAAATTGCACGATTTTATCACGACGGCAGCGATGCAAGATTATTCTCGAGAAAAAGCATCACTGATGCTACAAAATCACGGGAACAAAGTTGCGTTATCACCATGATTTAGTAGCAGCAATATCGCTGTCGCTTTCTTACATACAGCACTGACCCGCAATAGCTTCGATAAGCTGCACTGCTCATCGGAGCTGTTAACCCTTTAAATACCGCCGTCACTTCTGACGGCAGCATTTAAATGCCCCGACCGATGTTTGGGCATCCCATACGGCCCCCTAGAAATGAAATTGCAGGTTGCCGTGCGGGTGTCATGGCAGCCGGGGGCCTTCTGAAAGGTCCCAGGGCTGTCATTGCAGAATGCCTATCAAGCCGTGCCCGTGGCATGGCTTGATAGAATGCTTGTCAGATCGTGGTATAATGTAATGCAATAGCATTACATCATACTGCAGAAGCGAGCAAAGCATCGCAAGTTCTGGTTCCCAATGGGAACTAAAATAAAAAGTAAAAATAAATCTTAAAAAGTTTTACTAATTATTTTTAGAAAACAGTAATAAAAAAAAGTAAAACTAATCTAAATAATACAAAAATACATATTTGGTATCACTGCGTCCGTAAAAAGTCTGATTTATCAAAGTAACACATTACTTACCCCGTACAGTGAATGTCGTCAGATAAAAGAATAAAGCCACAATTGTGCTTTTTTGGTCTCTCTGTCTCCAAGAAAAAATGTAATAAAAGGCGATCAAAAAGTCGTATGTATTAAAAAAAAATTGTACCAAAGAAAACTACAGGACGTCGCACAAAAAAAGAGCCCTCTCACAACTATGTGGACGAAAAAATAAAAAAGTTATGGCTGTCAGAAGATGGCGGCAGAAAGTAATTAAAAAAATTAAATATCTTTGAAAAATATTAAACGTAGTACAGCAGAAAAAAAACTATATAAGTTTGGTAACGTAGTAATCGTACGGACCCGTAGAATATAGTTATCAGGTTATTTTCTTTATCATGATTGGTGGAGGCATCAATGGTATTATTGTATCTTGGTGCCACCGGAAGCTAGGGGTTTGACAGGACTTGGATGTAGGAACGCCCCTGTCACACCCCTAGCTCCCGATAGGCTGACGTCACAAAGGTCCTAGCAGTACAGTGTGTATTGATTGTTGGCTGCCGTGGTCGGTTAGGGTTAGGGATGATTTTCCTTTTAGCCTTACATTATCAGTTGTAAATAATTCCATGTTACAGGAATTACACCTGTAACATGGAATTACACCTAACCGACCACGGCAGCCAGCAATCAATACACAGGAAGCAGCAATACATGCTGCACTGTCGTGGTTCTCCTGCCGCCGCACAAGAGAGAACGGAGAGCCTCAGCGGTGATCTGAAGCAGAGGCGGCGAAGGGCTGCCGAACACACTGCAGAAGCGCCAATCAGACGGAGAGAAGCCTGGTCTGTCAGCGGACATTAGAAGCAGCAGCGCAGCTCAGGAGACAACAGAGAGCCTCAGCGGTGATCTGAAGCAGCAGCGCAGAATGGCCGGTGAGATAAACAGCTTCAGCGGGGAGCACAGGGCCGGGGACTAAAGAGCAGCACTGGGGACCAAACAGCAGGAGCGGGGATTACAGGACCGGGGAACAAAGTGCAGCCGCAGGAAGCAGTATTAACAGCCAGGACAAGGGACTAGGAGCATTAGAGGAGGATTAGAGGGCCAGGGAGGAAAATGCCGGAGCGGAAAGCACTATTAACAGGGGACAGGATAACTATAGTTACCTCCCAGGACCTGCAGCCGAGCCTTTTCTCCAGCCATTGAGCTTCAGGGGGCATCACCAGGCAGTCTTGTCTCCACCAGCACTTCCTGGTGGCCTCAAAATACAATATTACCGGCACTGATATGGGGGTCACACTATAGCACCATTCGCTATCTGTCAAGATTGTCTCCCATCATTATTTGCTGATGTCTTGTCTCTGGTCTGGATTGGCTACTCGAAAGAATGTTCCGCCTCTCTTCTATTTAAGAGTTATCAGTTCAGCGCTCGGCTCATTGTAGCCCTGCTTGGTGTTCCCACTGAGGATACCACAAGGTCAAACATGTTGGGGGGCTATAGATTAGGCTTTAATAGGGTTTTGGTGATGCTAGCTTATTAATTTCCACATAGGCTTTTGGAGGTTGGCCATCCAGGCCTATGCTTTAGTGTATCTGCACAGTTACACACATGATACTAACTGATGACTACTGGTCACATTTTATTGCCTCCACCATTTGCCCCTTTTTTTAAAAATATTATTCGATGTTGTCTTTGTCTTTTTGAATAATAAAGTATTTAGATTATACTTTAGGGGATATTACCTACGGGGATTTTTTGCCTTTGGCAATTAGAATTGTATCAGGTCATTTTTGTTGCAGTGTGTGCTTCGTAGAAACAGGACGCACTAAAAGATGGCAGAATTTCGGGGTTTTTCCATTTCACTTCACTTAGAATTTTTAAAAAGTTTTTCAGCACATTATATTGCACATTAAATAGTACCATTAAAAAAATACAACTCGTCCTGTAAAAAACAACCCTCAGGCCTCGGTCACACGACCATTTTTTGGTCCGGTCTGCAGACGCTCCTGCAATCTGCACATCTATAGACCAAATGCATCCCAATGGGATCGGTCACATGTCTGCTTTTTATGCGGATGTGCGATCAATTGTAGGGCACAACGATTTGCAGAACGCGCCTATATGCGTTCTGCGCATCGTTGTGTTCTATATATGCGCTCAACGGGGCCGGCGGCAGCAGCGCCGACCCCATTGAGAACATATACTATAAAAATCGTTCCCCGCTGTAACAGCTGTGGCAGAGAAGAACAATGTTCGCCCATTGAATTCAATGGAGTCGGCAATACAGCTGGCTCCATTGAAAGCAATGGGCTGCCGGCGAGCGCGGGATGACTTTTCGGGAAGGGCTTAAAAATATAAGCCCTTCCCTGAAAACCATCCTAAAATGTGTAAAAAAAAAAAAAAGTATACTCACCTTTTCCCTGCAGACGGAGTTCAGCCGCGTCCGGCCGGCAGTTCTCCTGAACTGCTCTGTGTAGTATTCAGCTATTGAAAGACAGCTAAGAGCTGCCTCTGATTGGTCCCTGCGCTCAGCCAATCAGAGGCAGCACTCACCCATTCATGAATTCATGAATAGGCGAGTGAGAGCTGCCTCTGATTGGTGAGCGCTGTGACCAATCAGAGGCAGCCCATTCAGCAGGCGGGAATTTTAAATCCCTGCCTGCTGAATACTACACAGAGCAGTTCAGGAGAACTGCCGGCCGGACGCGGCTGAACTCCGGCTGCAAGAAAAAGGTGAGTATACTTTTTTATTTTTACACATTTTAGGATGGTTTTCAGGGAAGGGCTTATATTTTTAAGCCCTTCCCGAAAATTCATGCCGCGCTCGCCGGCAGCCCATTGCTTTCAATGGAGCCGGCTGTATTGCCGGCTCCATTGAATTCAATGGGCGAACATCGTTCTCCTCTGCCACAGCTGTGCCACAGCTGTGGCAGAGGATAGCGGGCAGTGCGGGGCGGTTTCACTGAAAACGCTGCTAGGTGCAGCTTTTTCAGCAAATCGTCGGCCCCGGTCACACGATTTGCGGATGCGCATCTGTTATGCGATCCACAAATCACGGGAAAATACGCCTGTGTGACCGAGGCCTCAGACAGCGATGGATAAAGAAAAGAGTTATGATTTCTTAAAAGAGGGGAGGAAAAAAATGGAAATGGGGGGAAAAAAGGGTCATGTCTCTAAGGGGTTAAACAAAAAGGGGAAAGTGTGCAAAACAGGGGTTTTTTTCTTACTATATTTTTATATATTTTATTTATTTTTTTTACATATTTTATGTCCCTGTGGGGGACTTGAACCTGTGAACCCATGATCACTAATACATTGCAGTACATCGATTAACATTAATTGTGGCATGTAAGCGGTTAACAGTGGGGATCAGTTGCAATCCACACTGCTGAAGTCGTAGGCCGGCTGTCAGTCACATCAATCTCCCGCTGAGGATGGCCAGGCTCAGCCTCAGAGCCCACTCCATCCATAGGACGTAGACGTACTGTTTCCCAGCGATGACATGAGTTTACATCCAGTGGTGTTAAGGGGTTAAAGGATGAATGTGCAAGAGATACTCTTTGCTCTGTGCCTCAGCTGATTGCTGTAAGCCCCAAACTAAGGACCCCCTTCTATACACTCAGATACCCTAATTGGGATTTAGAAGTGCAAATTGGTTTTGTAACCCAGACATGTCCTTCAGAGCTGCCAGTAGCCTGGTATATGGACATCCATGGCTCTTCGATCTGTATTTAAGGCATGCTGGGACATGTAGTTCCACAAGAGTTGAAGAGCCCTGCACTAATTTAGTGTGTCACATTCTTGAGTCGGTAGTATGTAGCTATGGGGCGCCGCGTGATTTGAAGTGCAGCATCTTGTGAAGGGCAGCTCTGCCGCCTGGGATATTCATTACCTTGGTGCGCTTCTTTGTCACCACAACTATTCTGTTCCTTTGTTTTCTGCTTGGTTTGTTCCATAAATTCTTTATTCCGTGGAGAAAGCGTGACATGACAAGCCGAGGGAGCTCCGGCTGTTCTGGACGTTTATCCTTTGGCGGATTCCTTTATTATCCGCAGACTGACATCAATCATCTTGGCCGTCTCTAAGAAGCAGACACTTTGCTGATCGAATCAGTTTGGGTTTCCTCGCTATTTTGCCTGACTTGGAGGAAATTCAAAGTAAAACAAAAGGAATGGGTGACTTGGCTCAAAATGAGTTGTTTTGCAAATTTACTTACCCTCAGCTGCTCTGCAGTGATATACGGGATTGATACAAGCAGTTGGTACTGGGCTCTACGGATGATGCCAGTGGTGGGTATCGCTGTTTACTCTAGAAGGATTTGTTGTCTTGGGCATTTAAGAATTCTGATTCCTCATGGTGATTTGATCCATGTGAGGCACCCGGCTGGAGAAAAAAGAACCTTTTGCTTAAAACGACTCTCCGGTTGGGACAAAAATCATTTGGGTGGTACTGTGCTAGATCATATTTTCTCCAGCAGGCTTCGGGGTATTTCTGTAGCTTCCAAATTGTATAGTGTGCACACATCATCGACCAGATCAGACACAAATGCTGGTCTAAACCGGGAGAGTCTCTACGATGTGTAGAGCCTCAGGCTTTTTATTATAACACATAACACCTGCCCTTTAATGGGTGTGCAACAGATTACATCAGTAACATATAAGATTCTCATTTGTCGGATCATATAGAATCTCCCGCCTCTGCCCACCCTTCCTCAAGTCCAATGTAGCTTGGACCTTGTCCTAGCTGAAGGAATTTCTGCGTACGTGACAATTCATTGTTTAAATAACTTCAGTGTGGGGGGTGGAAGAGGGCTAGGAAAACACTCAGTATTGAATACAGGTATACGTATAACACTATGACCTTTAACTCTTAGAGGCTGCTTGTGCAACTTTATGTACTCAGCTAACATTACACCACACATCTTTCACCATGCCATTGTCCAACAAATACCATGATGAGATTGTGTGGCCATTAACCTCCACAAAGTTAAAAGTCATTACAATAGCATAATACATTTGGTTTATACAAATCAATAGACATTTTATACTAACTAATTATCATGTCTATCACAGTACATTAGCTGTGTGGTGCCCCAGTACTGTCACTACTGAGGAAGGTTAAAGGGTTGTCTGCCACGTAAGGTGAGATTTTTTTTATAATAATGCTTTCCTTTCACTGAGCCTTGTAACAAACAGCATACAGGGGCTCAAAACGCCAGGCATATCAGCTGTAATGTCTGTTTCTTACTTTGTAAACTGATGCTATAAGCAGCTTTCAAAGATGGCGCCTATCTCCTGCATTCCCACAATGCCCTGCGCCTTCCTCCTCTGTGTGCGCGCTTCCAATGACAGCAGAACAAAATAAGCAGTCTTTCCTGGCCCCGCCCAGCTCCCGCTGAGGCACGCCCACCTTAATTGAACTCATCAGCAGTGTCCTGGCCCCGGCCAGGCCCGCCCACTTCCATTGAACTCTTTGGCTATCTTTCCTGGCCCCGCCCATTGCAATGAATGGGCAGCATTAGCAGCAGTACAAAAAAAAGTTCAAACTATTCACCCATAATCCATTCATCCATCATTCATCATTGCATCCAACAGCTATCTTTGCATCCAAAACCTCACCCAAAGCCACACTGAAAAAGGCACCAGAATGGCACCCAGATCGCACCAAAAACAGCACCCGAACCAAGCCCAAAAATGCACCCAAACACTGTGTTTTTGCAACTCGTAATAGTTGCCAATAATGACCCCCAATATTTGCCCCAGAAGTAATTGTGACCCACCACAGTTGCCCCAGCGGTAATAATGACCCCAATAATTGCCCCAGAATACTGAACCCCCACAGTTGCCCCAGCAGTAATACTGACCCCACACAGTTGCCCCAGCAGTAATACTGACCCCCAATAATTGCCCCAGCAGTAAAACTGACCCCCAATAATTGCCCCAGCGGCAATAATGACCCCAGTAGTTGCCCGGCAGTAATAGTGACCCCTAATAATTGCCTCAGCAGTAATACTGACCCCTAATAATTGCCCCAGCAGAAATAGTGACCCCTCCATAATTGCCCTAGCAGCAATACTACCCCCCCCCATGGTTGCCCCAGCAGTAAAACTGACACCCCCCCACAGTTCCCCCAGAAGTAGTAGTGACCCCCACAGTTGACCCCCCAATGGTGACTCCCAATAGATGCCCCAGTAGTATTAGTGACCTATAGTTGCCACAGCAGCAATGGTGCCCCCCTAGTAAATGCCCCAGTAGTAATAGTGGCCCCCCCCCAATAGTTGCCACAGCAGTAATGGTGACCCCCCCCCCTAATAGATGCCCCAGTAATAATAGTGAACCGCCAATAGTTGCCACAGCAGTAATGGTGACCCCCCTAATAGATGCCCCAATAATAATAGTGAACCCCCAATAGTTGCCACAGCAGTAATGGTGACCAGCCTTAAAGATGCCCCACCATCCCACCCCCATCCCCCGACAGTACTAGTAATAGTGACCGCCAATACTTCCCCCCAGTAGTAATAGTCGTCAATGGAATGCGCATACACGGCGAGGGAGAAGCGCGTTTACGAAGAGCCGACGAGAGCAGAAGACTGCTGAACTGTCATGTTAAAAACATCAGACAAAGATGAATCGTTTCACATTTATCCATTCAAAAACAAACTGAAATCTTTCAGGCCTAATGCCCACGACCGGATTTCCGGAAATCCGCGGCGCTTCACTGCAGCTATTAGGTTCTGTTGAACCTAATAGCTCAATGTACACGCTGCAGAATTCCACCGCGGAATTTCGCAGCATGAAATTACCTGCGGCATGTCCTATTTGCCACGGGCATACGCGCAGACAGCTTCCATTGTAGCACAGCGGAAGTATAGCGTGAATACGCGCCCCATCCACCGCCGGCTGCGTCATATGATGCTGCTGTCGCGTCATGTGCTGTACTGCACATGCGCGCTGGCAGCGTCATGCGGGAGCTACGCAGCGGATCCGGAGGTTTTTCTTTGGGTTGGCGCCGTGACGGACTCTACGGTATTCCGCTTGCGGAGCCCGTCACGGCCGTGGGCATAAGGCCTTAGGGTGGAAAAATAAAAATAACAAAACTAAAATAATGTGGTTGCATAAGTGTTCACACCCTCGTATATTGAGCGATGTTGTTGCGTTCAGAATTAAGCAATTGCATTTAGGCCTCTTTCACACAGGCGACAGCACTCTTTTGCTACGATTTTCGGGCGGGGGTGGGAGGAGGCTTGAAATATAAGCGCTACCCTGAAAATAAGCCCTAGCTACATTTAAAAAACAAAACAAACACATTACATTACCTAACAGGCGCTGTCCGCTCCGCCGCACTTCTCTTCTGGCAGTTTTGTGGCACTTGTTTGTAGTCTTCGGCCACCGCTTCCTGGTCAGGGGGTTCAAAAATCCCGCCTCCAGGAAGCGCTAGCTCTGATTGGTTCTCGAGCGCAGCAGCTCAGCCAATCACTGCAGTACTTGATGAACCAATCACAGCCATTCAAATATCAGTCCATTTCTGCACAAAACCTTCAAGTCTATGCTAGAAGAATTTCACTTTTCAGCATGAAGACGACGCAAAGCAGACCTCCAGACCAACAAAAGATTGGCTTTGCCAGAAGAAGATCAAAGTTTTGGAATAAGAGCCCAGACCTAAATCCCATTGAATGTGTAAGTTGACCAGAAGAGGGCGCTACACAAGATGTCCTCGCAAGCTGAAAAATTTGGAGCACTTTTGCTAGGAAGAATGGGCAAAAAATGCCAAGTCGAGTTGTGTCATACAGATAGACGCCTATCCAAAAAGTCTGAATGCTGTCATAAAGTCAAAGGGGACATCAACAAAGTATTAGTTTTAGGTCCAATGTCCACAGGCGGATCTGATTTGCGGAATCCGCACAGGTGACCTGCAAATCAGATCCGAGGGAAGATCCGCAAATCAAGCTACCCATAGAGCAACATAGGCATCCGCAAATAAAATAAAGCATGCAGATTTGATTTGCAGACCTTTTGGTCCAGAAAAAAAAATCGCAGCATGCTCCCTTTCAGTGCGGATCCCGCATGGACGGCTTCCATTAAAGTCAATGGAAGTCGTCCAAATCATGTTCCGTCCACAATTGAATGGCGGATGGGCTGTGGATTCCACGGGAAAGCAGGAGTTAAAAAAAAACTGCACTGCACATGAAGACCCGGACAGCTAAGAAGATGACCAGCAGTGTCCTCGGCCGCGGGCAGGGTCGGACTCCGCTGTGGGCTCCAGCATGCGGAATCCGATCTGCCCGTGGTCATGAGGCCTTAGGGTGTGCATATTTATGCAATCACATTATTTATTTATTTTTTCAGCTTAAGGCTGGCTGCTCACAGCAATTCTCCACTCGTGGGATTGAAATCGCAGCATGCTGCGATTTGCTGCGATTCTCCGCGGTGAGCCTATCCATTAGATAGGCTCATTGTGGAGACCTGTCAGTGCTCCTCCCCCACGCTAGTGATATTCCGTCACAGCCATTGACAGGCAGCCTAAACGAGCTACAGCCCATAAGTATGCAGTCACAAGGATAAGTTGTGACCTCCTCTATTATCACTGTGTGATCATCAGTAACTGTTACAGGAGTGCCTGTGTCATCACAGGGTCCATCTAACAGCATCAAACACACTAAGAAAGTGAGAGACATCATAAAACCAAGTAGGTGTGAGCTGGTCAGAACCGAGATCACATGACCATCTGAGGAAAAAAAGAGGCTGGGAGTTTCAAATAGAAAAGAATAACCGAGGTAACACTAGCTTACTCATATATAAATATACTGGGGGAATAGCTACATAAGGAATTTTAAAAAAATCACCAAAGTGAAAAAAAGCGATGTGAGACCCTCAGTTGTACCTCCTATTGTGGAAGAGAGAAAAAGAAGCTATGCACGACAGGGTAAGGGGCGCACCCTGTACAGTGCTATGACCTATGAGGTTGTGAGTGCCAGGCTGACTGTAAGGGCTCATGCCCACAATCATTGCTAGATATGCCTGCGGAGTTACGCCACGGGAGTACAACATTTAAAAATGCAATAGTGCCTGCGAGTGATCGTGGCATTCCGAGGTCTCCATTAATATGCTATAATAATGAAGACCTCCCGCAGCGTAAATCTGCGGCAAATAGAACATGCCGCGATTCATTTCCCGCACTGTAAATCCGCAAGTGAGCATTGGCAGGCAGAAAGCTATTAGGCTCAACAGAACCTAATAGCTGCGGAATTCAGGCGCGAATTTCCTCGCGGGAAATGCAGTAGAAATCCGTCCGTGGAACATTATATGCATAGTAAGAAGTCAGATGACCAGGGTTTATTTTTGCAGTTTGTGCACTGTACTGATCAATAAAGCTGGCAGGAGACAAATCTGAAAATAAACTTTGGTGTGGAAGTAAATTACTTTGTGTGCCAGCCGTCTTCTGCAGAAAGGTGGTGATCCCAGAGAGTGGCAGCCCCCCATGGGTCTCACAGAATGTACCTGAATCCCGGATACATTCCTACACTTGTCTAGCTTTTACACACACTAAATAGCTAGCTTTATGCAAACAGTAACTATAACCTTCCCAAATGCAGAGACTTAAGCTTTCTGTCCAGAGGGATGACTTGTTCGACCCCCTTACAAACAGCCTTTTAGAGCAGTTCATTAAAGAAGCCCATTTCTAGGTTCAGATGCCCCCAGGAGATGCAGCGGCTCCCCAATGGGTCCGTCCAAGGCTGCTTGCAGACAGTATTAAGCAGTATATAACAACTAGCTGACCGATGAAGAATCAGCAGTTCTTACGCTTTGTTGCTGTGGTCAGCTTTTGCATTATTCATTTATAGATATAGACATCGTTTGCAAAACCGCTGCTTATAACACAGCAAAACGTGTGCTGCAGCCTGTAGATCTGGGGGGGGGTCGAACTCATTTTCACCGAGGGTCACATGAGCCTTAGGTTAACTTCACATGGGCGAGCATGATATGGGGCTGTGAATTCTGCCCCCATATCATGCTCATCAACATGTGAATTCCCCAGGGATCAGTTCGGCTGTCGGCTGCGGCGCAGGATCGTGGAGTTTCTCCCATTGTTTTGCAGCATCCAAAGAGCGGGCCTACAGCCTAGGAGAAAGCGGGGTAGAGTTTGGGTCGTGTCATGGGACTCTACTGTTTCCCACCCTGAGGGTAGTACGGGACCCGTCCAAGTAACCGAGGGCAGGCTTTGCAAAGGGATAACCCAATACATGGCTTACCTTGGCGATCAGTTGTCACAGGTGACGCCACCATTCCTTCCTCTGCGGTGAATCCGGGTGATGGAATAAAGGGTCCACACTCACAGGGAGTGATTAACTAGCAAAGCCTGGAACGGTCGGCAATGCCACTTTACTTGAAAAACGTAGGTACAGTTCCAGACAAATACATTTCACACCAGCAGGAGAACAGTGCAGAACATCACAAGGGAGGAAATCACAGATGCCCAGAGGAATCTACAGTTATCTGCAGGGCTCTGGTCCTGGCACATACTCCTTTCAAACTCTCTAGCTCTCTACTGGTCAGTAATTACGTTGACAGGCAATCGGTGGCAGTCTCTCTCTCTCTCTCTCTCTCTTTCATATTTGTGCATCTCGCAACGCACAAATCTCACATGATTTTGATGCCTGTGTGAAGCCGGCCTTATGGTTGCCTTCAAAGGACCGGTTGCAGTTGTAAGATTGTATAGTAATAGTGATCCCCCATAGTGGCCGCAGTAGTAATAGGGGCCCCCTATAGTGGAACCAGTCGTAATTATGGCCTCATAGTGGCCCTAGTAGTATTAGTGACCCCAGTAATAGTGACCCCCATAGTGGTCCCAGTAGTAATAAGTGACCCCCATAGTAGTCGCAGTAGTAATAGAGACCCCCCACACACACACACCCTATTGGCCTCTGGCTAGACAGCATCCCCACAGGCATTTTACTCACCCAGCCTGGAGCTCCAGTCCGGCAACTGCTGCTGAGCCTGACCGAGGACCTGTCCCCTCAGTGTCTGCGCTGCATACAAGACACTGACCTACTGGGGGGTAGGTCAGCGATTACAGACTCTGCACTGTCGCCAGACCGAAGCTGCAGGCTGGGTGAGTGGAATGCCTCTTAGGTAGCTGCACGGCCGTCAGGCCATATAAAGTAAGGTGGCGGGCTGGATTGGGCCCATGGGCCTTGTGTTTGATGTGTGCTGTAAATTAAAGGTGTTGTTATCCTTAATGATATTGCTGCAGACCATGATGTTTAACCTTCACGTTTCACTTTTTGTAAACAGAAAATCAAAAAGACTTCTCCATTTTGCACCTTTATGGTGTGTTCACACATGGTGGAAATGCTGGGGTGTTTTCACCACTAAAAATTCTGCTGCAGAATCAGCTGCGGATGAACAAGAACCCGCCTCACCTAAGAATACTGTGCACTGCCAGTCCCAAAGTGCAGAAGGCCCGCCAACCCACACCGCTGCTGAGCACTGCTGTCACTGATCAAGTCATCCCATTTCCATACGACATGTCAAAGTTTGTTGAAAGCATAGTTACGCTATGAGGGCGCCTACCCACTGCAGTTCTTTTTCGCTGCGAAATTCTCAGCATTTTTTTTCTCCAGGTGTCTATAGGACTTGTTAGTGTTAAAATCGCGACGCGGCAAAATCACGATTTCCCGGTAAATCGCGATTTTGCCGCATTGCAATTTTAACATTAACAAGTCCTATAGACACCTGGAGAAAAAAAACGCTGCGAATTTCGCAGTGAAAACGTAACAGTAGTGGGTAGGCACCGTAAGACCGCTTTCACACGGACAAGAAACTTGCTTGAGATTTGTGCGTTGCAAGACGCACAATTCTTGCAAAAAAATGAAGCCCATTCTGTTAAAAGGGATCCATATTCATGAGCGGCATGTCCTATCTCCTTACATTCTTCGGAACGCATCGCTCATTGCTTTCAATGGGACAGTAAAACACTAGTGCAATGCAAGGTTTCCCATTGCAAACTGTCGGAGACACTTGCCAACCCTCTGGCGCGGCTTTAAGCCGTACTGGAGGATCTCTACTTTACTAAAAGTGATTGGAGGCATTTTTGAGTGAAAAAAAGCGCCTCGTTAGCTTGAACATGCACGCTGGCGAGCTCGATATCAGGCCGAGTTTCTCATCTTGATATTACACAACCCATGTGTTGGTAGCCTAAGGATGTGAGTTTGGAAATGCAGGTTTCACAGGTGCTTCGCCCAGTAAATAAAAGCACATAAAGTTTGGTTACTGACAGATATGTTCTTCTCAAGACGTATTGGAGAGTGTGAACCGCACCTTGGTGGAAATACCTTTCAGAAAAACTCAGAAGACATGGTATAGAGAGGCAGAAAGCTGGAATTGCCAACAGAAGTATTGCTAACATCCCCTTTGAATACTGTATGTGCAAACAGCACTATAAATTATAGCATGTGCCTGCCTGCTATTGAGAAAAGCCTGCATATGAAGCATATTCAAAGGCACTCAGAGTCTCAGTTCTAATTTACATAGGTATATTCACTGTGTGAGGCCCTCTGTATGGCATATTATCCTCCTCAGACAATGCTATACCTCCATAATACGGCACTCAATGGAACATGTTTGTTCCTCATGGATTCATACGGAAAACAAACTCCATATTTGTCAATATGATATTAGAAGCACATGCAGATACACTATGGGTCCATAGATATCTATGGGCGCTATTACGTATATATGCAACACAAATCCATCTACACGACCCCCTATGCAATAGGAAATAGTATAGAAAATTAACAAATTGTTATGGCTGCTAGTCGCAGCTGGTGGCTCCTCTCACCCCTTCCTGCTTATGCTGCTTTCAGCCATTGGCGTCTTCTTCCTCGAGTGCGTAGGACATGCTGCACTGTCCTCCCTGGTGGCAGCTTCTCCCAGAGGGCCGGCCCACCTCTTAAACCCATCTTTCAATCTCCTTTCAATCCTAGTGCTTCCCAGGTTGTCTTACATACCTTCCGCCATTGGATTGTACATGAGCATAGGTTCCATAAGGTTCTCAAAGATGTTGTCGTTTTGTAATGGACTCATGGTTTTGACCCATGCCTGTTAACCCAACTTTCCCTTCTTCTCTCCTGACCTCGGCTTATACATCAATTTATCTAATTGTTGCCTGCGCTCAATCTCTGCCTGTCTTTTCACTACAAAAGGATTCCACCTGTCCTTACCACGGCTTGTGACATCTACTACATCTCCTCCTGTTCCTTCCAATATCGCGTAGTCAGCTGCCACTGCACCATGACTACTTCTGGAGTAACGGCCGCAGGGCTTCAGCAGCAAAGACCAGATCCCATTTGGAGGAGTTAAAGGGTGAAAACCAGGGTACCCCTCAGGAGTAGCCAAAAGTCATATCAGTCAGTGGATCCATGCCCGTTGTGTAACACCAATACATCTGATTGAGAGCTTGTACTGGAATTTCCAGGAATATAGCGATGTCTTCCTATTCCACCCACCATGTACGGCTACAAGTTGTGATTAAGTGATACCATATAATAAACTATGGCAGCTCAATGTTTGATTGTGCTTTCTAGACCTATATATAAAAGGTAGGATATTAGAAGCGGAGCATCTGTTGTTGAAAACACACATTTATGTCCTCCCACCTACACGCCATTCGCAGTACAGAATATTCTCATCACCCCAATTATTTCTGCCCACGGCCTGCAGATTTCCTGCCTCGCTATTTTGAAAAACATCTGTCTCGTGCACCTCCACACTCCTACATTATATAACAATGTCTTGCAGCAATTAAACATTGGGGGGAAAACAAGACTTTTCCAAGTGCTCACTGTGCAGAATATGGTTGTGCGGGGGGTAGGAGCTCCTGCTAAATTTAACACTATGTATCATCGTCTTATTCTGTACACACAGATGAGATGCCTTCAGACATCTACATCGTTTACCACTTATTTTCATAAAGTATCTTAATGCAGAATATCAGTTGATGTGTATGTAAGTAATTCCTGTGACCTGGGGGGAGCAGGATATTATCACCTGAAGCATCCACTGTTGCTCCACAGCTCCATTTTTCACCTTCTTCCCCCTTGGCAGTCTCTTCTTCTTCTCTGACTCCTTACCTTTTTTCCCCTCTGTAACAATGCCAACTGGGTGCTAAATGTCATAACTGCGGAACTTCTTTAGCTGTCGCCTCTTCTGGATACTATCAGTCAGTGCTGACCTTAGGTTAGATGGGTCCCTGTGCTGAATTCACCATAAGTCATAAGAAAAAAATGTTATGTATTGCACTGATAAGTAGTCTGTCTGTAGCAGCATACCCACTTCAGAAAAGCTCAGTGAATAAGCAGTGTACCAGAACCAAGCTCATAACATAAATACAGAATCTAAACCAAGCTCAATACTCGAATACAGTACAAACCAAATTCAGTGCTTTAACACAGCACCAGAACACGTCAGTGAATAAACACTGTGCTAGAATCAAGCTAATTAAAATTCAGACTATAAATATAGTATCAGAATCAAGATCACTAAATAAATTCAGCACCAGAACCAAGCTCATTACATAAATACAGCACCAGAAAAGCTCAGTGAATACTGTATCAAAATCAAGCTTATAGCATTAATACAGCTCTAGAACCAAACTCAAAAGATAAATACAGCATAAGAACCAACATGATAACATAAATAGAGCAAGACCAACCACAGTACATAAATATAGTATCAGAAGACTTCAGTGAACAAATACTGTACCAGAACCAAGCTCAAAACATAAATACAGCACCAGAACCAAACCAAACATTTAGTAGAACTAAACTATTGTGTTGTGAGGGATGCTGATGGGCTACACTGGCTCCTTGGAACATCAGAGAGGAGGAGACAAAGCTAGGAGGATGATTCATGGAGTGCCGTAAAATGCTGGTGGTTGGCTCCAGGTTGCATGTAGCTAAGGCTGGCCATGCTAACAGTATTGTCAGTGCTCAGCTACCTAAAGGGTCTTACAGTAGAGCCAAATAGCATAACTACTGGAAGGCTTAAGATGTTTCTCCATCTTCTGGCTCTGGTGGGAGTGGTATTAGCTGAAATGTGTTTAGTCGCACCTATGAGCAATGGTCAGGGCTATTTAGCCTGGCCTGATGCTCAGCTGAATTGCTGTTGAATCTTCAGTCTAGCTCTGACTGTAATTGCAGTCAGAGCTTGGTCCAGGATCTCTCATTTACTCACTGCATCTCAAAGCTAAGTCTGCCATGGTTTTCATTTCTATATTGTTTTGTTATTCCCCTGTACCACATAGGGTTAACTAAGGGCTGATGTCAGGTGCGTCCCTGTCAGGGCGAATTGCTTGCCTTTAGGTAGGTCCTGTCCCTGTACTTGTTTAGATACGTATAGAGTTCCCGTTGTTTTGGTTTACTATTGTTTTGACACGGTTTGTGTGAGATCTGCGGGTTACTGATCCAGCGCATCCTGATGGACATGACACATGTATTGATACAGTGAAAACACAAATGCAACTGTGGACTCACCATTAATCAAAGGGATTAGTCTCTCAAACACGACCTCTTTTTAAAAATAAGTTTGAGCGATGGTCATCTGTTCACCAGATGTCCTGCTTTCCCACCCCAAGCGATAACACCCTTGACCGCTGCAGGGGAAATGTAGCATTACTCTTCCAAAACTGCTTACCAATATGGCACATACAGTGGGATGCCAAGTGGGATGTCTGAGGACAGCTTGCACTTTAGGTTGGTCCTTCAGCCTAAACTCCCGTATACTACTTAATTTCCCCTATGGTGGCGCTGCAGTAGAATTGAGTATCTGTTGTTAGGTTCCTCTATAGATTGCAGCTGATCAGTCCCCTGAGTAGGATCCCTGTGACCACATTTTCATTGGGCGAGCCTTCTAACAAAGCGGTGAACCCGTTTAAGTAAAGTAACTAAGGATAGTTTTACATAAGACAACTATTATCCAAATAGTCGCTCGATAGAGCAAATGTAAGTAACAGTTATTCCATGCAGATATGGCCACCTACTGGGTGACAAGGGACAATTTGTTCACTAGTCGCTTTGTTTCAGCTCACCTAAAAATAGTCATTGCTTAATTAATTATTGTCTGGTGTAAGCAGTTGATCATTGTCTTTGAATGACTATCCAACAACTGTGCAGGGAGGTGTCCGCTTGAATGGTGTGCCCATCTCACTGAACGCTGATTGGCTTTCACCTATTTTTTTTAAAAAACATTTTGCCCTCCCATTTAAAGAGTTTGTACCAAGATTGCAAGTTACAATTTGCTGATCGCTGGGGGTCTCAGTGCTAAGACCCCTGCCAATCTCGAGATCGGGGACCCCATGTTTCCAATCCTCCTCACTCCAGGGTTACTGCACCCCCCGCAGTGAAGAGAAGACTGGATGGAGCAGTGTTTGCGCAAAACACCAGCGCTCCATTCGCTGTCTATAGGACTGCGCGTTACCGGAGCGGCATCCGCTTGGATATTCTGTTAGCGTCGTTGAAATGAATGGAGCGCTGACTGTGTATGCTTGACCTGCACTCCCTTCATGCTGACATCACTGCGGGTGGAGAAGCAACCGTCACAGTGATAGAACAGGACATGGGAGTCCTGTTCTGCAGATCAATGGGGGTCTCAGTGTTGAGACCCCCACTAATCAGAGAGTTATCACCTACCCTGTGGAGAACATGTGGATAGGGGATGACTTGCAAGCTTTGTACAACCAAAAATACATAAACACATGGGACTAATCCTCAACTGAACAGCCCCTTTATGACTTCGACCATACGGTCTCTGCAGCACTGACTATTCCGTTGAACCAGCGAGTGACCGCCACAGCGAGTGTTCACTCAAAGACCACCTGTATTTATGTGCATTCAGTGGGCTTGGCAACCAATGAATTTGTGTTGGGGAGGGGTCGAAATTTCAAATACATGTCTGCCAAAGAACCTCTCACCCCCTAAATAGTCTGCAAATGATATGTCAGCCCATGTAAATGCTCCCTACAATTGGTTCAGCGATCAGGACATTGAACAACCATCATTAAAGCACACAAACAGTCATTCGCACGCTTTAACGATTTTTTTGAGTGACTATTCCGATGTCAGTTGCCCCAGGTAAAGCCCCCCTCACTCGACCTTCCAGGTAGATAATATCTATATTTAATCTGTCGCCCGTGATCAAAGCGGAAATCAGATAAATCCACAAATTTATTATTTTTCTGCAAAAGGCAATATTCTAAGCAGCCTGGAAATCCCCGCGCCAAACTACAGAAATCCTCTTTTCTTCCATCACATCTAACATTTGTCACTTTAATTGTTTTTGTCACAACAGGAAGGCCGTTCCATCAGTCAGCCGGACCGGGCGTCTGTTACTAAGTGAATGCAGAGAACATCTTATTAACGCTAATTGATAGTGACGGCATCTATCCCGACTCCAGGACCTCCTGAGGAGCGGCGGTCGTATTGGAATCTGTGCCATCCCGCCTTACATATGTTCCCGACAGGATGGGCCACATTCACATACAGCTATCATTTATCATATACCAGATGCCTATTAATCTCAACAGGAGAGATGAATATAGGTGTCTACCTAGAGGGGACATCGGGGACAAGACCCAGGATGGTACTGAGTGGAGCTAAAAACCTAAAAATAGTTTTTTTCTATGAAAACAGAATATTAGTATTGTCCTGGCTATGGTATAAAATGTGGTTCTTTATGGATGTGAGCTGGATCTTAAAGGGCTTGTCCAATTGTAAACTATTGATGGACATTCCGCTGCATAGGCCATCAATTGTAGATCAGTAGTGGTCTGCCAACCGGGACCCCCATTGATCAGCTGTTCGCTGGGTTAGTGCACTGAGCTGATTTCTGCAGGATAGCACACATATGGGACACTGTACAGAGCTGTCCCGGATTCATGCTGCCCGTAGATCAGGCAGTATGAACCCGGTGACATGTTCCCTTTAAATGGGTATTGTAATATCACAGAGATCTTGAAATTGAAGTATAAGGCCTCATGTCCACGGGGATTGTCCATGGAGAATCCGTAGCGGGTCCCTCCTGCCCCGCGGACATGAGGCATTAAAATCAGAATAAACTTACCTGCAGCGGACTGTGCGTGTCTTCCTTTCTTTGCGGCCGGATCTTCTTTCTTCGGCCCGGCGGATGTGCTTGGCACGCCGGCCGCGTGCCGCGCGCATGTGCCGGGCACATCCACCGGGCGAAGGAAGGAAAACCTGCATTGCCCAGAGCAGGTGAGTTTAATTCAGGCGCGGGTCTCTTGCGGATCCGGGCGGCTTCCATAGGCTTCAATAGAAGCCTGCGGGAGCCGTCCCCGCGGGAGACCCACGCCTAAATGGAGCATGTCCGGATTTTTTCCTGTACGCGGGACCCGCGCCTGCAGGGAAAAATGACATCCGCAGGTATTTTACTACCTGCGGGTGTCTAATGCATCCCTATGGGGCACGGATCCGCGTGCAGGAAAAATGCGGCGGATTTAAAATCCGAATTTGCCCGTGGACATGAGACCTAAAGCATATTACATTACATATCAGTTCAGGGATGCAGTTTAATGTCCCCTATATATTTAGTGTATCCGGACACCAACTGTCGTTACCCGGTGCCAGCACTGAAAGCCTCTGCTGCAGTCCATTGGGCGGTGCTGCTAAGTAGTCCGCCCATTATAAAATTGGAATGGGCGGATTACTTAGCGCACAGCTTAATGCACTAAGCAGCGACACAGGGGAACAATGGGGACTGGGGAAGGTTAGTAAAAAACGTACATCCCCGGACTCAGTGGGTCACCTACTTTCAGCCCATAAGCTTAGCTGATAGGGCTAAAAGTAGGTGCCAGATTCCCTTTAATGTAACCTCAGCAGTTCAGTAGAAAGAAAGGAGTGTTACTGGGGATCAGCTCTGGAAAGTCTCAGAAGGCGTCAAGCTGGCAGCACACAAGCTGCGTCCTTGTGAATTGTGGCAGCTTCTCAGACCATTGTAACAAACAGCCTCTGTAATGTCAAAGCTGTCAGGTTCTCTGCACATAGCAGGACATGGAAAGCGACAGCCGTCCACACATGCCTCCAATTTACTGCTCTACCTGGCAAACAATGGGGCACAGTGAGCGCGGGCAGTCGGCGTGCTGGGACAGACTTCTGGATACGCTTATTTCCAGGCCACCGGGGGTGGGGGTTAGGGGGAAGCTCGCAAAAACATTCCATTAATTAACATTGGAAAATTCCTCACCAAATATTTTTTATTCATTAGTGTATTATAGCATACCGTGTATTAAACATTCATCAGGACGCTCCGCCATATAGTATGATGCATCTTCATTGATTGTCCTATGCATCCTATCCTTAGGTCAGTATGGACAAAGTCAGAAGTAGACAGCTCCATCCACATTGCAGCAGCGCAGGTTGGTAATGTAGGCACAACACCCATCGAATGCAATGCCAGCTTGGGCCATTCAATGGAGACAGTTGGCAAACAGATGATTGGCGGGAATAGTTGATTGGACCCTCGCCGATCAACTATTGATGAACTATCCTGATAAGAGGTCACCAATAGTAAAGTCCTGGAAAACCCCTTTAATTATAAAATAAGTGAGAGTGAAAGTTTTCTGTGTGCATTTGGAGCTAATGCATAGAGAAAACTCTAGCGCCTCCTATCTGAGGGACATAATATTTTTATTTAGTGGGTCTTTGACTTTCATATACTCTAATAGTGCATACAAACAAGAGTTTTTATGATAAGACAACCATTTTAACCTCTTCAACACCTGATATCATCAAGGGTTGAATTGTTATCCTTTTCAATACTGTGGGCTACCAGGGATAGGACAATTATCGTTTTCAGTACCCTAAACCACCAGGGATGTATAGGATAATTATCCTATTCAATAATCAAGATCACAGAGGATAGAATAATTATCCTATTCAACAACCTAGACTACTAGGGATAGGACAATTATCCTCTTTGATAATCAAGACCTCCAGGGATGGGACAATTATCCTCTTCAATGCTCGAGATCACAAGGGATAGGATAATTATCCCCTTCAATCCTCAAGACCACCAGGCATAGGAAAACTATTCTCTTTATTTTTGTAGACCTCCAGATATGGAACAACTTTCCTCTTCAAAACTCAAGACCACCAGGGGTAGCGCAATTATCTTCAAGACGACCAGGTATAGGAAAATTATCCTTTTTATTATTCTAGACCTCCAGATATAGGACAGTTATCCTCTTCAATACTCTAGACTACCAGGGATAGGACAACTATCCCCTTAAAGACCCTAGACCACCAGGGATAAGACAATTATCCTATTCATTACCCCAGACTACCAGAGATATGGCAATCATCCTTTTCAGTACTCAAGGCCACTGACGATAGGAAAATCATCCTTGCCAATACCGAAGATCACCAGAGATAGGATAATTACACCAGGGAACACAATTTTTGGTGACAGAAATGTTAGAATCTTTTTGGGGTATTTTGGGATTGTAGATTCTGAAAATGACAGTTTTTCTCCATTATGTCTGTTTATCGAGATATGACATATGTCTATTTAAATTTATATGCATATACATTTTGTATTTTACATGTAATAACTGCCAATAAAAATATAAAAGGTCCAAAGATAAATCCCAAGAAGTCTAGAACACAAACAAAACAGAAGATTCTTCATTGAAATGTCGATGAAACTACATTTCTGTGATTTCCTGCAATGAGATGCTGTTGAATGTTTCCCCAGTAGTCCGCCATCATATGTGTCCCCCATCCTCCGCAGTCCTGTTCTTCCACCGTCCTTATTTCCTGGTGAAATCGTTCACCTTGTTCATCACTTGCATCACCGAGACAATCTGGGAATCGATCCAAAATGACTGCAAATCCTGCAATTTGATGCTCAAGCTTCAACAAAATGTTCAAAACCAGAAGTGAGCGGATTCTCCACATGTTCACCATAGTTAGTGGCCTTGTAGTTCCCAAGGAAATGCTTTACAACCCTACAAAACAACGATCGCACTCGTGCCTTAAGGTTGTCCTCTGAATATTGAAGACGCTGGTCCTTCATGAGTTCCCGGTTTTGTGGTCTCTCACTGAAAATTTTCTACATTTGTAGCCGAAACCCCTTCCATTTCTCTTCAATGTCTTTGCAAATTGTTTAATCAAACCAAGTTTGATGTGCAGCGCTGGCGGCATGCATCATATGTACTAATAGTAAGCAAATGCTGGCGGGAAAATAAAGTAATCATAACATAACTAAGTAGAAGCATCAGGAATATCTGAAAAACAAGAGTTGGCACAAAAATAACCAGAATAAAGTCTAATATTCCAAGCACCAGTTTTTTGTTCCTCAGTATATCCTTTTAAATACCTAAGATAACCAGGGATAGGACAGTTGTACACTGCAGACAAATAGCCTTGCTAATGCCCAAGATCATTAGGGACAGGACAATTATCCTCTTCAATACCCCAGATTAGCAGGAATCTTTCCATTAACCCCTTTATCACCCTAGATGAATAATTCAAAAACATAGTTCCTAATAACTGTTATTTATTGCCCAAGACCACTATTTTTACTGCATATGTGGTGTTTTTATATGCATTGTACTGTATAGCAGTATATTTCAGGAATCCCCACTCATAGTTAGACACAAATAGTCATACATTGAACTATGAGCTCTCTCTGTGATGCAGATTCATCAGGATTCTACAGAGATGATGTGCTGCCGATGTTACGTTCGTGTGGGTTAGTGAGCATCAGGCCCACACGAACGTTTCCAGGATAGGGAACAGCTGGTGAAACAACCACTGATTAACATCCCTCCCTATCTTCTACAAAGGAAGATGACCAATGACCTACCTGAGTGGTGACATCGCCCCAATAGGGGGCGCCCCAGCGGTCTTCAGATCTAGGCCCATGCTGCCCCTAGGAACCCATGCACTCAGACTAGGACGCATACACATGCTACCATCAACAAGGACAAATGGACATGATAAGAAGACCCACAGAGCCCAAATCACACCATACAACAGCCAATACGCAGATGTTAATTTGCCAGGTATTTGTTGACATTTTGGCCAAAATATGGAAGCTAGCGGGCCACGTCACGGCTCCTGGCTAAACTGCTAGTCCCAACACTAACCAGGAGTCCAGCGACATAACCAAACAAAACCACAAGACACGAACCTTTCTTGCAGCCACCACACAGAACTTGCTCACACCAGACATGGAGAGAGAATGAGAACAAAGAAAGATGACCACACTCACACCTGGGAAGACAGCTAACCTCACCCACACCTGGGAAGACAGCTGATCACACCCACACCCGGAAAGACAGCTTTATGTGTACTGACCTAGAGTGATTGGCTGACTGGAGACACACACGCCCAGCCAGCACAATCCCCACTACCTAAGCAGGAGAACTCCAGAGCATCTGTAGAACCACAGGTCTCAGGAAACAGCCATCACAGCTGAGCAATGGAATGAGGGGAAGAAGTGTCAGCTAAAAACTGTCAGCAATAATTAATTTATAACAATATATTGATTATCATATACATATGTAGCAGTGCTGAATTTGTCATTTCTAGTGATAAGCAATTAGTAGAATATTTGGTTCATGTCGGTATCATAAATGGGGGTGGTTAATTTAGACTCCTATTAAAGTCAATGGGAGTAAAAAACGGGTTCACTAATTTGCCCTCCAAAAGGTCCCCAATGCAGCCAAAGACCCCAATTTGTATGGGAATACAGCCACACATCTGGGGAACACTGGGCTCCTCCAAAAAATTGGTAAAAACAGTGTACAGTGCTGTAGAGGTCAATCGTAGCACACAGGTGTCACTGAGAACAAATGAAGGTCAACATAGGAGCTCCTAAAACAAAAATTGCACCAAGGAAGACAGCAGGGGTGCGGCTTGTTTTAAAAATAATGTCATGAATTTTACAAGGACAAATTCTACCAGGTGAAGAGGACACTCAAGGACGGACCTGCTCCGAAGAACCGATGTAGAGCTACCAAGGCAGCGGGTGGTGGAATTAATGTGACTGTTCATATACCTTGTGCTGAGGTTGTTTACAGATGACCACTCCTCTGTCATCACATGTGGTTTTAGCATGGTGCTCTGCTATGTCCGCCTCTTCCTCCTACTCCTGCAAGCTCTTCTCATGACTCTACCTGTCTGTCCATGTTGGGTCAAGCACTTCATCATCTTCCACCTCCTCTTCCTCGCTCTTCTTCTCCGGAGTGGACTCAGTGAGTGCTGGGGGGGCGACACCTCCATTCCCACATCCCCGAGTACACTTTGCTTGTTGAGGGCTGACCGCACGCACTGACCCACCCTCATCTTACTTTTCGGAGGAAGAAAACGGCTGGGCATCAGTGCATTCAATATCTTGGGCTTCTCTCTCTGGTTGTTTGGGCTTCCCCAATGACATCCAGGACACTGAATGATCAAACAGATCCTCAGACTGATCCATGTGGACTCAGAAGGTGCGGGGGATTTGGCATGGGATAACGTAGAGGGGGTTTGATCGTGGCCTGCAACCGTGAGGAAGAGGAGGTGATGGTACTTGAGGCTGGCTGTATCATCCACTCTACGACCTGTTCTGTGTGCTGTGGATGTAACGACGGGCAGGACCGCTGCTTTTCTTTTTTTTTTAAACAATAGATTTTTATTTCAGTTAGAGATTTTTAACAAGTATAAAACAAGATGAAGGCATTGACATCCGAAGTATAAAACTCATAGGGGTATGACTTAAACTGTTACAAAACATAACACTAGTTCTAAAAAAGTGGACATAAGTTAACCGGTATATGGCTGTTATACGACACTAGTGTAAACAAATAAGATGGGACATAAGGAAGCCGAGTAGGTAGAGTATAAGCCGGGCGAGTAACAGGAAGGGCTTTGAATCCAGGCCGTCCATTCTTATCTAAATTTTTCTTCTTTACCTTAAGCACTCGTATACTTTGAAACCAACAATTGCTGTTAACTGATTTCATTATATCAGAAATAGAAGAAATGAAATTACTATTCCAGTGTCATGCAATGCTAGTACTAAGATATGGAGAGGAATGTGTAGAGTGGAGGGACATTACTCTGCATCAATGTTTAACAAAACTGCAGCAGGATTGGGTTGGATTTGCATTTTACTGAAGTTTGCAATTACTTGGAAGGCCTGGATCCAGAGCTTAGAAACATATTATTTAGTTTTGGGGTTTTATTTACTTTCTTTATGTAACTTACCAGCTAACTTTGTAGTTTGGAGAAAACCACTGCTATCTGTGTAAGGGCTGCAAATAATTCCTAGTGACCAGATTGATGACTTTCAACAACATCTGAGGCTGCTGACATGCACTGTGTGTATTTGCTGTTTCCCTGTTTGGTTTCCTTTTTGTTTTTTATTAACAAAAGAAGCACTGCCAACTAAATAAGCTGTATTTCCTGAGAGGCATGATAAGTAAGAACAGAAGGCCACAGAGTATAGCTTGTATCTTTGTGAGGTGTCCCTGTTTGGCACAGCATAACTGGATTCCCCAAGCCCCATTGCTAGCCGTGTAGTGAACCAGACCTAGGAGGCATTTAAGCAGTGGGGCAGAAATTAGATGGTAGTCACGGTGGCTCTACTGCTCCCCCTGGCAAATGGTAAACATGGTGTTCTACTGGGCCTACTTAAGCCAGTGGTAAAAATAATAAACAGGCCGTTGTTAGGGCTTGCTACCCACGGAGTCGGGTAGGGGAAGATGGTAGTTTGTTGTGACTCCAGTCCATATATCAGTAAGGACTAGAGATGAGCGAACGTACTCGGATAAGCACTACTCGTCCGAGTAATGTGCTTTATCCGAGTACCTCTCCGCCCGTCCTGAAAGATTCGGGACGCGCTGCGGAGCGGGGAGCTGCAGGGGAGAGCGGGGAGGAATGGAGGGGAGATCTTTCTCTCCTTCTCTCCCGCCCGCTCTGCCCCGCTCCCCGCTGCGACTCACCTGGCAGCAGCGGAGCGCCCCGAATCTTTCAGGACGAGCGGAGAGATACTCGGATAAAGCACATTACTCGGACGAGTAGTGCTTATCCGAGTACGTTCGCTCATCTCTAGTAAGGACCCATTCCGGACAAGAACAATAAATATAAAAATAAACAATAATGGGGGAAGTAGTCCTTTCTCCTGAAGCGTTAGTGTGGTACCTCAGTGCAGTATGTTGATGATGGGAGGAGACTCCAGGAAACAGACTTTAGATGAAAAACAACTTAACTCTTTATTGCAGGGAGAGAGAGAATACTTGACATTTCAGTTACATGGCATTCAATTGAGGTAGACGATAAACTGAAATTACACTTACAGACATTGATGAATTCAGCACACACTTCTAGACTTTAATCACTTTTGAACCTTGTTCTTCTCAGGGGACTGTTACAAGACATTACATTTGTAAACTTCCAGCTTTTCCTCCATGGCTTTTGACTATTGCATTGACACACTGATTGATTTCTTGCCTCTCTCTGTCTTCTCCTTTCTTTCTCTCCTTCTCTCTCCTCTGCTAACTTTCCAGCATAACTTGGTTTTGTACTCATGCTTAGATGTTGCTTCCCACTGCACTGACTAGTGTAGATGTTCTCCTGGTTCCTCCCTGGTCTCTATCTCTGGGCTGTCTTCTCATCTAACTCCAGGACTAGACTGGCTAACCCCGCCCATCCTATACCTTTCCTCTCCACCAATCGTAAACTAGGGGAAATCTCTCTATCCAATTCCAAGCTAGCTAAGGGTGACTGACAGGTGCTAGAGCAGGTTAGGGTGTATTCTGCATAGTCATGCAGTGTTGAGTAGTAGAAACCCCAGAATTTAACACTTTCTTGACTATTTAAAGTGATATATGCATAATTACACACATTTACAAATAAATATATATATATATATATATATATATATATATATATATACACCTTACCTTAGGCAGCAGATAGCCATGCTGTGGGACCCCACACAAAAGTGCAGTTAGTTGGTTTGCTTTGCTGCTATATACGTTGACAGCAGCAGAAATACTGCGTTTCCCCGAAAATAAGACCCTGTGTTATATTAATTTTTGCCCCAAAAGAGGCACAGGATCTTATTTTTGGGGGATGTCTTATCATACTTACCTAGCAGGCGCCATCCGGGTCCCTACGACTGGTCTCCACAATTTCAACAGGTTTCCTTGCAGTTCCCAGCGGCGACAGAAGATAGCTTGCTGGTAACAGGGTTTGTAAACCCCGCCTCCAGCAAGCGATTGCTCTCATTGTTTCTCGAGCGCCACAGCTCAACCAATCACTGCGGCGCTCGATGAACCAATCACAGCCATTCAATGGGATGGCTCTAAATGGTTCATCAAGTGCCGCAGTCATGGGCCGAGAAAACACTAATAAAGCTCGGGACTTGTTCGCGGGAAATCGTCCATTCACACTATTTTCCTGGACGAACTGCCGAGTGTTAAATCACAATATTCGTGTGAAAGGGGCAAAACTCTGAGCTTCATTAGCGTTTTCTCGTCCATTCACACAGCCGAGTGTTGCAATTTAATGCTTGGTAGTTTGCGCTGGAAAATCACGAGAATAGCCGATTTCCTGTGGACAAGCCCCGGGCTTCATTAGCGTTTTCTTGTCCATTCACACGTCCAGGTGCAGCGTTTTGCCAAAAAAATGCCCTGCTGATCGCAATTCCCTCGGATGACAGAAATCCTCCTAATGACTTTCTAATATCTAAATAGCGGCGCCTGTAACCTTTACCCAGCGTTGAACGCAGGTGAACTCCCTCCCCCTCCTGTTTTTTGCAGCTCCCATAGGAGTCTATGGATCCTCCAGCATTTTTCAGTCCAAAGATAGGGCAGGGCCTATATTTTTCGTCCGCATGAAATTTCGGTCGCTGATTTTGGTCGCTTATGCGCTAGCCGCATAAAAATGCCTGTGTGAATAAGGCCCTTAGGTTCTTTTAGACGAGTTGATTCTTGATTGCACAAGTGAACGAGTAAATGACATCATCACTAGCTTGTTCGCTGTCGTGCAACATGTTTAGACGGGCAGATTCATTGTTGACTTGTTCAACAAGAATCATTCAGTCTTTCACATTAGCGAATGAGCGCTGTTTAACCCTTTCCAATCCAATTTGTATCTTGGTTTTCCTAGGGGGAGCTTGCTCTTTTTTTGCCGTTATACGATGGCGCTATCTGCTGGCTAAAGCCAGTACTGCATGAGGTGACACGGTGGATAGGCTGCGACAGCAGAGAGGCTGGCAATATACAGTAAGAGAACCCTGATGGACGTCTTCCAACATCGGAGCTGTACAGATCTAAATCATGTCTTCAGACGTCAGACAGTAAATTGGAAAGGGTTAAACATGATGATAAGCGAACGAGCCGACAATGACTTTTAGTCCTGCGTTAAATGGACTATTCCCATTCGTCGTTCAGTCGCTGGCTGTGTTTAGACTATTGTTCATCTTCATCCATTTGAACGCTTTTTTTGGAACGAATCATTCTGTCTAAAAGCACCCTTAAGGCCTAAACACACCGGAGGCGAATACGCAAATATGCTTGTCGCTATGGAGAGCGTATTGGGGCATGAGCCAGTGATTTTTTTTTAGACTATTCAAACTCCGTGCTGGTCAAGAAAAATAAGCAGATACTCTTTGATTTACATGATATGTGCGCTCACCAGAGACCTCTGTACTGGCCTGTGAAGATAAATGTAGCAGAGCCGAGCTTGTAATTTGGCTCTAGGGGTATTACATAGGACCGGGCGTAAAATTACAAAGTGAGGGCTTAAACTCACAGGCGCATGCGCAAATATGTTCGTTGCAACAGAACCAATGAAAAGGCTTTATTTTAACTGCTCAAACTCTGAGTTATTGGGCGCCAGAAAAAAAAAGTCGAAAGTTTGTGAAGCTTTTTGCTCCCGTGAAAATCTGTAAAAAATGCCAAAACAAAGCCATTGATTTCCTACATGATATTACTGCGCACAAGAAAAGGTAGGGTCTGCTCTATCTTTTGGCTTTTTTTTCCTGTTGTAGCGAGCGTATTTGCGAATGCGTCCGTGTGTTTAAGCCCTCTCTTTGTAAGGGCTCCTGTCTACGGGCGATTGTGCACTGCGTTCCCCGAGGCAATAATCCGGTTGCGAGGAACGCAGTGAACGCTTTCCTATGAGAAAACGCAGCCCACTGTCCACAAGCATAGAATCATAGCGATTCTCCGCTTGCGGGCGACAAATTGTGGCATGCCGCGATTCTCCGCAGGGAGTCTCTCTGTCAGATAGGTCACCGCAGAGAACTAACAGTTCTATCCTCTGAAAAAAATTCTGCAATGCCCGTGGACAGGCGGCCTAACTTTACCCTCGGTCCTATGTAACACGCCTAGTGAGACGTGTCAAAATACAAGCTCAGCTCTGCTACATCTGTCTCCACCGGCAGGTAAAGAGGTCTCTTGTGAGCGCACGTAGTGATGTAAATCAAAGACGATCCGAGCTGTCTGCATCCATAAACTCCGTGCAGGAAGCTCCCGTTCCACGGATAATAGAGTTTATTAAGATATGTGCATCCGGCTCCGGCTGTCCGATTAAATTAAGCGTGTCCAAGAAGGACGCAGGTGTAAGCAGGGAGAGAGACGAATCTAATCTCTCCCCGCAGGATGCAAACCCCTCCGCACATCTGTACAATAGACGATACGATCGTTTTGCTCCGCGGTTTCGTATATAGATGAGCGACATAACTGGATCCTTTTGGCCATGTGATGATGTATTACACGGGCCGAACAAACAATGTCTTCTAAGGAGTCTAATTAATACCGCACGGGATTGATAGGTGATAGATGACTGCAGTTGGGGTCATTTCTATCAGGCGGCTCATTACAGTAATGACATTAAACGGCTGATTATATTTCATCAGTAGCCGCCATTGTAGGTGACAGGCGCTGCCGGCCGGGACATTCATCATAGCGGGTTTATCTTCACCGTCTGCAGAATACAAATGATCGTTGTTATTATTGTGGCTGTGAATCTGTAATGGCATCTGTATCGCCGGGAAGTGATGGACGAGGAGTCATCGGGAGATGAATTAATTAACTCGCTATCAAATGAAACTACAGAATTTCAAAAACCATCGAGATGGATTATTCTGAATATTACTTTGTGGATAATTGTATGTTGGAGGGATGAACGACTTACCGTGTGAAGTAAATGCTAGAATTAATGATATTTATTGCACTGTTGTGAACTATGCAAACTTGTGGTCAGGTTGATGTAATGGATGTTGTCGGAGCCCCCGTGGACAGTGTGAGGGGTTTGGACTCCCGTTATGGTGGCCATTGTGAAGGTTAACATGACCAGTCACCATGTTAACCGTTGCATAGGCATCTGGCGGGCGAATGGTAGGGCATAGATTGCCCGGTTGTAACGGGGTACCCCATTACTAGTGCTTCTTTTATCTATCTCCCCCCATTGCTTTATTAAGAACTTGGTGGTAATGTAACCATTTTGCTTTCTTTAGACTTATGATTTAGGTCGTTAGGGATTCTTTGGTTGCGCGGTAGGATACCTAACCCCAGGTAGTGCAGGTATGCAGAACCGCTCTGATATAAAAGGAGATACAGGAAATAGACAGACAAACAAAACCCAGCAGCAGAACTCACAAGGAACTGGCAACACAAAAACACAATGTAAACTGGTAAAGGATACGCAAAGAACGGTATACAGACTGGATAGCTGCCCCAGGCGCTTGCGTGTAGGCACCTAGGGAATGAACAACAACAGCAAGCATTGTGGGACGTTTCTGGAGGGATTGAATGGGAAGCTGATTGCAAATCCCCACAAGCTGGATGAAAGAGCTAGACACAGTAATCCTGGGACTGCTGGAAGAAAGCGAAGCAAACTCAGGAGACAGGATGACGCCTCAGTCTGCTGAACCTAACACTTTTGGCGCAAGCTAAGAAGAATACAGAGGATTGACCGCGGACCTGTGGGCATGAGCCCCAGCAATTCGATTGGGTTTTCACCTACTACTGATTCTGCGCTCTATTTTCCGAGACTTTAAACGCTGCATTGAGATTGCTGTGAGTCCCGCCTGCCTGTGTACACCAGTGGGATCTGTTGCTGTCCTGAATGCCCTGAGGTTCAAGTTGTATCGTGCTGGAGGAGAAGTCTCAATAAAGGGGTTTGGTTAAATAAGCATCATGTGGTCCCGGCCTTTGACTTGTCGTGCAACTGGAAATTTTACCACTGACAGATAGCCCCAGGTAGGCTCTAAAGTATTGACTGACAACAGGACTTCCCAGCCTCTCGCACCCCACTCTTCCCTTACCCCCAATATACTACGGGGTGGACCCTGTGTTTAATATAACTGGCACACAAAGAGCAGTGGTGATGGAGGGGTGTTAATTCAGAGATTTATTCTAATTGCCAGATTTGGAGTCTGGTAGGAAATTTTTCCCTAAAATGAGGAAAAGTGGCTTCCACTTCACTGGGGTTTTTGCCTTCCTCTGGATCAACATTGGAGGGTAAAAGTGAACTACATGGACATATGTCTTTTATTAGCCTTACATACTATGTTACTATGAGACTGGAGAGCAAGCAAGTATTGGAGGTTGGTGCAAAGTTGGGTGCAGTTTGAGTTGTGACCCACCAGAGAAGCTCTGGAGGCTGCTGAGAGTCAGGTTGGATGTAGCCTGAAGGTTTGAGCTGTGGAGAAGCCCTGGAGTTGCCTCGTTGGAGAAGAGAGTGCCCGGTCAATCTGGGAGCATCAGTAGTGACTTACTGAGAAAGTCCACCATAGAGATTGTGAGTGCATACTATCGTGAACTGTTGAGTGTGTCCACCGAGCTACGTCAGGCCTGCTGAGTACCTACAGAGACTCTAAGAGATTGTCACAAGCTTCATCAATAGATCAGTGAAGGAGGAACAATGTATGTAGAGAAGCTCCAGTTTCTTGGAGACGACAAGAGCCAGTGAGGTTGATTACATTCACTCGTGCACGGCAGATGATCAGTAGTTTGGGTTTAATTGTTCCTGTCATGTTGGCCCAACTGTTTCATAAAACACCAAAAATAAATCCTGTAAGACCCCAACGGAAGAGCAATTACTCGTTAAATGGAAAATTCAAACTTGTTAATTGCTTCAGACTGTTCGCCGACATAGTCAACGACCCCTCCCATCTGGAATCACATTAACATGTGCCAGCACTGAAATAATGCAATTACTACTTACATATGTCGCTACCGAAGAGCTTAGGCATGGATTTTATGACGGCTGATATACAGTATACATCATACACATACACAAACTGTAACAGTTCTTAAAGGGACAGTGGTCATACTTAAAAACTGACTTCAACCTACAGCCTGTGTTTTATAAGGGACTCGTAACTAACACTCTGGGCAATAAAGCCCATAAGGTTCCAGTACTTTGCTATGATGTGGTGTTCTTGACCCATTTGATACTGACCCAGCTGGTATATATTTATCTGTCTTGTCCTCAGCCTCTTTACCATTTACGGCTGAACTCTGCCTGTTTTAACCCTTGTTCTACCTTGTTACAATATCTGCCTGCTGCATTAGCACCGTGACTTGGTGTCTTTGGTGTAGCTACACACCACCATTGATAATGAAGACTACTCTTGGGGTAAATCTGGAGCCGTAGCATACCACCAATGGCCTCAATAGGGCTCAGGGACAGACGTGCCATTGGCCAAATGGCTCTGCACCTCCAAACTAGAAAGCTCATATGACTGCAGGTCTGGGCACCACCCGACTTTATGTCGTGCAGAGGTCACCTAATCCCTAGTTCTCCTGCTCTCTGGCGCTTTACTGTACTAAGAACAGGAGACTGGGGAGGAGTTCAGCTCTGCATTACATGGAGCCCCATGGTGTCCAGACCTGCAGTAATGTGAATTATCAAGATCGTCCTGATGCTGGCTGGAGTTTTAGGCTGGATGTGGACTGCAGGGGGCACAGAGAGAGCACTATCACTTTGTGGGGGCACTAAGGTGGCACTATTTGAGAGACACAAAAGGCAGATTATTACTGTGTAGAGCCACAAAAGGGCAGTATTACTATTGGGGCACTGAGAGGGGCATTGACATTAGCAGCAGGACGGGAATAGTGTGCAGAGATGAGCCATAGCTAAAAGAAGTCTTAATGGCTGCCTGGGCTCAGGTAGAGAAGAAAAATGGAAATTAACGACTCCAATCAGAGAAGACATCACCTGTGATGAGTGGAGATAACTGCACTGTAATCACTATCACTGTGTGGAGCTATTGTCTGACTATTATTTGGTGACTGCATTATTTAGAGGCATACCACAACTGAGGGGCTGTATTTGAGACTGCCATATAAAAGTTGTCTTATAGCTATGCACAGTTGTTTTCAGGAGAGATAAGGACAATTCCGAGTTTTGCTATGAGGCCCCATGAGTTCTATGTATGCCCATAGCCAAGGAATTCTTTGTGGCAAAGTGTATAATCCATTGAGAAGTTGTGAACTCACTATGTCTTTAACTCAACTCCCTGGTTTAGCACACAGCCAAATTCATTAGTGACCCAGTGGGTTGACAACTCCAGTAGGCTTCATTCCAATGGTCCAGTAAAGAGGAGACTCAGGTTGGCCACATAATACTTTTATCTTTAGAAAAGTCTGACTTTTTTTGGATAAGTCAGACAATGACCCTAGAGGAACAGGCCTGTATTGACCTCTCTGCTATAAGAAACTGAAAACGGGGGCATGACACAAGAGGGTGTGGTAGTCCTAAATGTACATTTCAGGCAGCCCAGCTCTTCCAAATAGCATATGTGAATTCACGTTCCTCTTGGGTCTACCCATACAGCATAGTCCACAGAGGATAGGAGGAAGAACCAACCACCAACTGAGGTGCTTCAAAGAATCTTTGACACCTGCCATAAACAACCATGATGAGAGTCAGCTCAAATCATGGCTGTTCAATAGCTTACATGCACAGGCAAGCCTGACTGCTCCATGTAAGCTGTCAGCCGGAAGAAGGGGTCCATTTTCCGACTCACCATCAGTCCCTCCTGAAGTACGATCACTGGGTGCCGATGGTTGCCATGGTAGCCCTAGCCCTAATTGTGGCCCGTGGCAAGGCTTAATAGGAGAATGTTAAAAATACAATATACTGCAGTACTGAAGTATTGCTGTATTTTTTAGAAGCAATCAAACTATCACGTCCCCTAATGGGACTGAAAAAAAGTACAATTTGAATCAAGTAAAATTTTTAAAAATAAGAAAAACATTAAACAATTAAATATAAAAAACCCTTTTGCCATTTTTACCACAAAATAATCTAAACAATAAATAATAAACATAATTGGCATCACGACATCCGAAAAAGTCTGAACTATCTAAGTATCACAATATTTATCAAGCATGCTGAAAGCTGTATTAAAAAAATAACATATGTAATGCCAGAAAGTCATCATGAAGTGTCCGTACCCCAAAATGGTAGCAATAAAATCTACAGCTTGCCCTACAAACAACGAGCCCTTCACAGCCGCATCAAAGGAAAAAAAGTTATAGGGCTCTGAATATGACAACAGAAACATTTTGTCAGTGAGTGGATGTGGGTCAGGTTTACCTCACTGCAGAGTCCTCAGGCCATTACTCACAGAAGTAGTCTCAGATATGTGGCAGTCGACGCTACACGAGTCCAAGACACGTTGCCTAAGGCCGCCTGCACACGGGCGGAAATCCCGCGGCGGGATTTCCCGCGGGATTTCCGCCACTGAAAGTTTGCATAGGAGTGCATTACAATACGCACTCCTATGCAGACGGCCGCGGTTTGGCCGCGCGAAATGTCGCGCGGCAAACAAACCGCGACATGTCCTATTTTTGTGCGGGGCACGCACTCACCCGGCCGCCGGCTACGGTCTGTGCATGCGCCGGCTGCGCCGCAGCCGGCACATGAAAGAGCTGGGGCCGCCAGGTGCGGGAGAGTACGCGCTCATCCCTGCAGGCTCTCGGGTCGGGTCCCGCGGCGAGAATTCTCGCTGCCGGATCCGACCCGCCCGTGTGCAGGCGGCCTAAGGGTATGAAGAGATACGCAACCAGGAGACTTAAGGCCTATTTACACAACGATTCTTGCTCTAAATTCGTTCACAGCCATCTTTTGAGTGAGAACTGTTGGGCCTTAAGGCACGAACATCGTGCCGTTTTTGTGCATGAGTTGTTCCTTGCTCAATTCTAGTTTTCTTATATTGAGCGGTGAACTCTTATCAGCAGTGCAGGCTGTTATCACAGTCGGCAGTGCTGATAAGATTCTCTTGGCTCGCTTCCCACTGGTAGTTCACAGCATGACGCAAGCTGTAATCACTGAGAACAATGCAGCTGTTTGCTTATGCAGAACAGCTGTATTGTTCGCCAACAGATAGCGGCGGTGTCCCGCTCTGCCTGCATAGCTCTATAGTAGCTACTTAGCTACTATAAAGTATGCACAGATGATCGCTCAAAACTGTCATTCAAACTGTCGCTTGAGCGACTTTTGAGCGATCATCTGTCAGTGTAAATGGGGCTTTAGCAGCGATCAGGGCAGACAGCATAAATTTCATTGAGGGAATCAGGCAAAGGTCAGGGCTGGCAGAACAGATGCAATATGGTGCATTTATTGGACTACTTGCAATGCCAGCAGCCTGAGTCGGTGCCAGCAGCGGGCAGAGCGAGTAGTCCAATAAACGTAGTGGAGGTCCGAATAGTCAGTAACAAACCAGGAGAGAGCACACAAACTACTGATCAGGCTTACACAACTGGTGGAACCAAATTGCTTAGGAATTCTCCTTAGGGCCCTTTCACATGGAAGGAATATTTCCACATTCTGCAGCTAAAGCCGCAGCAAGTTCCGCTGCAAAATCTGCATTTATGCATGTGGGTAGGGGCGCTTACACAATTTTTGTGTTCAGTTTTTTGTGAGCCAAAACCAGGAGTGGATCCAAAATATGGAAGAACTGCAAATCTTTCCATTTATACTTTCTTTCCACTCCTGGTTTTGGCTCACAAAAAACTGAACATAAAAACTGTCATGTGAAAGCGCCCTTCAAGGAAGTAGAAATCTGCAGCAGATTTAGCCGTGTCATTAGTTTCAGAATGCAGAAATGTTCAGCTTGTGTGAAAGGGCACTTAGGGGAAAGGTGGCTGATAGAGTGAGGGCTAACAGGGGATAGGTTGGTGATAATTTAGTGTAACGCGCACCGGCCCTTTAAGTATGAGGGCAGCAGCATGCGCATGCCCTATGGGTAAAAGCAATGAAGTGTGCACTGAGGCATCTGCCACAGGAATGTGAACGGCGACCAATCGCAGCAGCAGCAAGTGAGCCAAGATAGCGGCTGCATCAGGGCATCATGACACCTTTTCTTTTTTAATAAAAGACTTTTAAATTTTTTGAAAGTATTAAAACATAAAAAAATCTGTAAACATAGTATCATCATAATGTGCCGACCGCCAGAGTGAGGGGAACATGAACGCTGCAAAAGCAAACGCCTTGAAAAATGGTGCACTTGCATTGCTTTTTTTTAAAGTTAATTTAAAGTTTTCCAGTACATCATATGGTGCATTAAATGGTTAATAAATACAACCCATTCTGCAAGCAGCGAGCCCTCCTACGCCCATGGTGACAGAAAACCCGAAAAATAGATGGTAGTTAAAGGGTTAAAAATCTGTAATAGCAATAATAATAAAACCAATATTTTCTCCGGCGTGATCCCGGCCCGTTACTAACATGCGCTTCAGGAAGACAGAACACGAATGTTTGCTGTAACCGCCCGGACTGACACATGCTGGAGCGCTATTATGTCATAGTCAGGGGAATACATCTGTTTGGCTGGCGGAGGAGCGGAAGTTTTCCTTACAATCCCATTGTTTCTCTGGCAGGATGCCTGGACTCCGCACTCTGATGGAAACCATGCGGCACGCACAACTCCTACTTTCACACCATATAAACTACTGCAGGATGTAATTGACTTTTCCTCCTTTTTTCATATCCATCAGTATACGGCCGAGCCGCTCATTGCTGTGCTTCAGTGAAGTCTAAAGAAGCTGAACCTGCGATGTAATCAGGGTCAGACCGGCCCACCGAAGTACCAGAGGATCCCCTGTTGGGCCCCAATTCTGACGTATTGGTGGGTCCCAGAGAAACAACCTGGGTGTACAATGATAAGAATATCGATTGTGATGTACTTATAAGCAGACGTGTTCTATATAGAAGACGTGTAGAGGGGGAACAATGCTCTATACTATAATCGCTGCTTGCAGCTTATGCACCCGGGTCTTAGCCCCGTCCTCTTTCCAGGGCAAGAAATGTAGGCAGGAGGGCAGGAAGGGGTTAAAGAGAGCTTTATCCCTTCATGATATAGTGAGTCACTGCCCAGGAAACAGCCCTTTCCATAGGGAGCAATAGGGATCCTGTCTCCGCCCTCTCCAGAAGGGTTCTAACGGCTCTGGAGCCAAGTAACATGAGCTCTAACTGCTACACTGAAGAAAGTGCAGCAGCAGGAGGCAGCAGTGAGCAGTGCAGAGAGGGTTGCGGGGGGCCTGCACGGACTACTGAGGGGCTGCAGGGACACATTGAGAGTGTTGGGACTCAGGTGCAACAATCTGCCGGCACCAGAGTGTGGTTTGAGTCAGGAGAAGGGGCCGTTACAGGGAGGACTGAGGATTGCTGGAGACAAGTAGACCTTTGGAATCGGGGATCCGCCAGATCCCAGGAGCAGTTCCTGCAGAATTAGAAGATTGTGACAAGACATTGGCATTTACATCAGGAAGATCAATGATTTCCCCCGGTGTTACAATAAACCACATATTGTGTACATGACTTGGGATTGTATAGCCCCGTGGTTAGGAATGTGGAGAGGAGGTGAAATGCAGGAATTGGTTGAATTTATTGTTTTTTTCGCATGTGGGACATGTAATAACTGTGAGGTACACATTCTCAGGGAACGTCGGGGGTAAAATCTGCAGTGAATAATTAGGATTTGTTATTATTGGGGTTTTACAGGCAGCGCCGGCTGTCAGTGCCGGGATGCAGCGCCGGCTGTCAGTGCCGGGATGCAGTGTTGTCTGTCAGTGCCAGGATGCAGCGCTGGCTGTCAGTGCCGGGATGCAGCGCCGGCCGTCAGTGCCGGGATGCAGCGTTGTCTGTCAGTGCCGGGATGCAGCGCCGGCCGTCAGTGCCGGGATGCAGCGTTGTCTGTCAGTGCTGGGATGCAGCGGGGTCGGAGTGGAAGCCGCTGCTCAGACCCCTGTATAGGGCCGGCGCTCGTAATTGCAGGTGCAGCTCTCAGTGAAATCAACTATCAGCGCCAGATGCCACCCAGGGGTTGGAGCGCCGACTTCCACTTCGACCCCGTTTGAACGGTCTGAGAATGGAAATAAAAACGCTGTTCATGCACAACTATGTTCTGGCGCAGCGAGCGTAGTTGCACATACGGCCGTATGAAACCTCCCTTTGGATAATTTCACACAGTCAGGTGCGATATCGCGCTCGGGAACTTATGATTTCCACTTTTGTGTTAAAAACGCGTCACATCGCTTGAAGGAAGTAGCGATCCTCTGGTGCGGGCTTTAGCCCCATCGGAGTATCGGCAAGTGTTTCCCATTGTCTTCAGTGGGAATCCTCACATCGCACTGGTGTGCACCAATGATAGGGCTATGCTTATTACTGTGCACAGAGAGAGCTGACTCATTGGCTGGAGGGCGGGTGGGTGTAGCTGCAGCTCATGAATATTCAGCACTACTTTAAGTAATAGATACTTTCCCAGACAGTAACCCATTCAGTGCTGCAGGGATGCAATACACATATGCACAAGACTACATAGAGCAGTGTTTCCCAACTCCGGTCCTCAGGGCCTCCAACAGGTCATGTTTTCAGGATTTCCTCAGTATTGCACAGGTGATGTAATTATTGTCGTTGCCTCAGACATTACCACAGGTGTTCTTACTATAGGATATCCTGAAAACATGACCTGTTGGGGTCCATGAGGACTGGAGTTGGGAAACACTTACATAGAGCATTCAGAAACATCCATACATTAACTTCTGTACACTAGACTTGGAATCATCAAGAGGAAAGTGAAATGATGTTCTATACCAGTGATGGCGAACCTGTGGCACTCAGACGCCTCTCTTTGGGCACACGTGCAGTTCGTTATTAGTACTACTAGAATAAGGTGACCAGATGTCCCGATTTAAGTTAGGCAGTCACGCTTTGGGACTCCGTGTCTCGCTGTCCCCGGGGTCCTCAAGTGGGATAGCCTTTTGTGCCACCTTTGGGACCTCGGGTCACCATGAAAGTGATTACCAGACGGTGTGCCGCAGCTCCTTGGCTGGTAATCACTGAGCTGCACTGCTACGGGTGCACAAACTGATGGCTGTGTGTGCATATGGAATCCTCCTCGCCTGATCTCCCCTTGTTGGAGGAGAAGAGAAGGGAGGAGGCACCCGGGCACACACTCTTCCACTCACAGCGGCGGCGTTTTGAACATGAGGAGGTAAGTATATCAGTCTCAGGGGGGAGCTGTTAGTATTGGGGCTACTGTGGGGGACACTATTACTACAGAGGCCACTGTGTGGGTCATTATTATTACTGGGGCCACTGTGGGGGTCACTATTACTACTGGGGCCACTTTGGGGGTCACTATTACTACTGGGGCGACTGTGAGGGTTACTATTACTACTTGGGCCACTGTGGGTGTCACTATTACTACTGGGGCCACTGTGGGGGTCACTATTACTTCTGGGGCCACTTTGCACGTGGCAGCATACCTCAAGTTGACCTAGGCTGTTTTCACGCCGCCGTGAAAATGGCACGAGGTTTGTGTGTTGCAAATTGCACAAATCTCGCACGAATATGAACCCCATTCTTTTGAATCAGGGTCACATACGTGAGTGATTTTTTTTATTTTCCCGTGGCACGGAAAAACATTGCGGCATGTCTTATCTTTGGACGTTCCCATTGTTTTCAATGGGACAGAAAAACACATTGCTGTGATGCGATGCAGAGCTGCTATTATCAGCAGTTGCTGCATGTCAACCAGAGGTGCCCAAAAACCGGACCGGGACCAGGAAGGATGTTTCAGGGGACGTCCACCGCGGGTCATAAGTGAGGCCAAAGCCGTGCGCACACTTAGGCTATGTTCACATGGGACGGATACGCTGCTATGGAATTTCTGCAGAGCGGTTGATAAACCGTCCTAAAATCTGCAAGACATAATAAAGCTGCTGCTCGCTGCGGATTTCTGGTGTTTTCTCGACTAAGGCCTCGTTCACACGGGCTACAAACTCATCGCTACAAAATGCAGTATGTGAAGCTGATGGTTTCCAACGGGTTCTTTCAGGCTACAAAGCATGTCATGTGAAAGACCCTGTTGGACACCATCAGCTTCCCATACATGCATGTTGTAGCGATGATTTCGTAGCCCGTGTGAACGAGGTCTAACGGGCCACACGGGCTACAAACACCGATACTTGTGAGCGCCATGAGATGTCCAGTTGGAAACAATGGGTGAGGCATTCCGAAGGAATGCCAAAAGATAGAGCATGCCGCGACTCTTATCCTCACAGCAAAGCTGCGAGGGGAAAAAGTAATCACTCAAGTCCATTCAACAGAACGGGGCTCATATTCGTTCGAGTCTTGTGTGTCTCTCATGAGATTCTTGCCGTTAGAATGTAGCTGAAGAGTGCCTTTCCATTGACTAAGCAGGCCAATGACAGCTCAGTAAGACAAACACCAGTCATTGGGACACCAACGACCGTGAGGCTTGAACATTTAGTGGAAGAGCACAGTTGTGACTCTCTGTGGCAACGAGCCGACCGGAGACTCTGCGTTATAACCTGCAGGTCGGAGGTGGAACCTTTGTTCTTCATTTCCTGCATGCACCAACCCGTGATCTCTGTTTCTGGATGTTGTGCTGAGGGTTTATCTTCTCGGCTGTTTGTTACAAACTAATTACATCATAAGGATTTCATACTAAGTGTGAAACGTTGTTATGTTTGGGTGTGCAGAACATATTAGCGGTCGGTCTGTAGGGTTACGGAATGGTACCGTGTTAGGTTGGGGTGGATTCACATCTCCGCTGGAATCTCCGTTCAGGATGTTCCAATGCACAAAATACCAGAAGAAAAACAGTCAATGGGGCATATTACTTGCAGTTGTTCTCTCTCGTCTCTCCAATCCGCCGATTCCAAGTCCATTATTGGCCGTCCAAGATGGCTGACCCAAATCTTCAGGCTATCTAATCCCCACAGTGCATTGGTAATGTTGGACTACCAATACACTATACCTGTTTACTGATTGACCGGAGCTGCTCACATGACTAGCACTGGCCAATCAGAGAGCAGTACACAGTGTGCATTCACCTTTAACTACTGACATGGTGTTATATGTGGGGGGCCTGCCAAGCCCGGGTGTTTATGTGGTTGTCACAAAGAATTACAATGATTTATAGGTTTAAAAATCACTAGTCAGTTTTCTAAAGTAATTTTAAATAAAACAAACTTAATTTTATGATCAACTTTGATTTAAATATGACTTATTTTAGGTACATAAGTTTTGTTACCAATTTCTTAGAGAAAATCACATGAGATCAATAATGTTAAACAAAATCAATGAATCAACTTATAATTATAAAACCTTAAAAGCTGCTCTAATAAACTACACATAATGAACTGTTGTACTACTAATAGAAAAAAACGGCAAGGAACCAACTCTGCTACTTTTAGAAGAATGTGGCCAATCGCTCGTGTTTGTCACCCGTTTTCTGGCGGATGAAGTGCTGGGTTCCA
Organism: Eleutherodactylus coqui; assembly: GCA_035609135.1. Classification (NCBI taxonomy): domain Eukaryota; kingdom Metazoa; phylum Chordata; class Amphibia; order Anura; family Eleutherodactylidae; genus Eleutherodactylus; species Eleutherodactylus coqui. Next base: position 9,858,944 of record CM069408.1, read on the forward strand.
TTCTATGTTTTTAGTAGCAATACGCCATGACATTTTATAATGGGAATACCTCCTTAACACCTTCACGCCCAGGGTATAATGTTATGTCCTGGGTACGTAGGGTTTGTATGGAGCACATTTGGGAGTAGATTCCACTTGGACAGCTGACCCCCACCCGCAACAGACGCAAACATTGTTCAAGCCGATTGTGGCTGTCAATCCTCTAAATGCCACTTTCAATTCTAAAAGCGGCATTTAAATGCCATGATTGGTGTCCGGGAGTCCCGAATGGCTCCCCTTTGATGAGATCGCGAGGTGCTGTTCAGTTGCCATGGCAGCCTGGAACCTTCTGAAGACTCAAGGTTGACTCAGCCTTCCATCCATCCAAGTTCGGTAAAATGAGCACCCAGCTTGGTGGGGGGTAATAAATAAATGAATTACCTGAAAGCGCTGCGGAATAAGTTGGCGCCATACAAATAAAATATTAGTTTTATTTATTTTGTATAATGTAATACTTTGGTATTGCATTATACTGTATGAACGATCAAATGATCACAAGTTCAAGTCCCTTTGGGGATTAAAAAACAATGTAAAATGAGAAAACAAAAGTTTTATGAATTATTAGAAAAAATAAGAGATAAAAAAACATTTGATATATAAATATACCTAATAAAAAAAATAAAAAACACAAACATGGCATCACTGTGTTTATAAAAGTCTGATTTATCAAAGTAACACATTATTTATGGTGAATGTTATCAGGAAAAAAATACACAACACCAAAATTGTGCTTTTTTTTGATCACTGCGTCTCCAAAATTTTTTTTCATAAAAAACAATTAAAAAAAACATATGAACTCCAAAATGGTACTAATGGAAACTAGAGGACATCCGGCAACAAATGAGCCCCCCCACATCTGTGCCGTGAAGATAAAAAAGTTGTGACGGTCGGAAAATGGCAAAAAATAATTTTATTTTCTTCCAAAGATATTTTATTTTTTATTTTAAGTAGTGCAGCAAAAAACTTAACTTTACCGACCCGCAGAATAAAGCTATCATGTCATTTATCGTAGATACAAGAACCCGCCAAAGATGGCAGAATTGCATTTTTTCCATTTCACTCCATTTTTTAAAAGTTTTTCAGTATATGGTACAATAAATAGTAAAAACCGAAAAATATGACTTGTCCCACAAAAAACAACAAATCCTCATGGATTTACCCAGAATGTCGATGGATAAATAAAAGTTAGGATTTTTTGAAAGTGGGGAGGAAAAAACAAAAATAAATAGAAAAAGAAGGGCGGCGTCATTAAGGGCGGGCTCACGGGGGCGTATGATAATATTATGTGCGCGCTATACGCCCCCCGTGTGATACACCGTAATTAGCAGGCAGTTGATAACATTGCTTTATGACGTTCTGCTCACATTAGCGCGTTGGAATTGCAAAAAAGATTGCGTCATGTGCTATTTTCCCGGGTTTATACCTGCGATACAGCCCTTGTTTGCGGTAAATATAAAACAATTAAAAAACCCCAGGTGGACTGCGCATTATAGCGTGATGGAGATTCGCTGTCATGCGAGGTACAATTTCACGGCCATACGCGGCAGTACGTTGGGTCACCACAGACTCCACTCCGGTAAGACGCTGCGTGACCCACAGAACATTTTACACTTACGGCCTAAGGAGTTAAATATAAGTGCGATCAAATCAGGACGTGGAACACGAAATGAGTTTGTCAAATGGATTTTGTACAAAGCAATATTCTAATGGATGCAGAACTGTCCAAGATCAATAGAGCGATTCACTCATTACTGTAAACTTACTGTCTCGGAATGTAGTACTTTTCGCCTCATTTTAGACAGCTGCTATTCATGTGTGCAGGGTGACCCCTAGTGGTAGAATATAGAAACTGCATTATGAGCCAGATACACTATCATGAGATGAGTGCAGGGACCTGATTTGAGTGACACATTCTAATGTCATCAACTGAGGCACGATTAGTCTTATCCTAATTAATACAAACACACAAACAAATTGTTTTCCTTCACACAAGTGTAAGCGCAAATACGCTCGCTGCTGTGCAACATATTTGCGCAGTGAACAAGTCTTTTTGCCAGCGTAACGGCGCATAATCTATTTTTTTACTGTTCACATTAGCTGCGAACACGCGAGCAATACGCCACACTGTCATCATTGGCCCGTGTAATCGCCAATCAATATTCAGCGTGACAGAATCAAAAAAGGAACTTAGTGCTGATATTTCTACCTTGAAAGTGTTGTCAAATGATATAAAGTCCAGCAGCACAATCATGAGTCCACATCCAGTGGGGAAGCTCGGGAAATACACGCCTGTTATCCGGATCCCGACTTCAAGGGATACACTGTTACTCAAAAATGTAGACGTGGTAGAAGCAGCACTCAGGAATTTTCAACTTTACTTTCCACGGGAGAGCGGAATTACTCTATAGGGGCTATCAAGTTGGCTCTGGAACTTTGGCGGTATCTGCTGGAGGGAGCTTCGCATCCCATCGTAATTTACACAGACCATAAGAATCTGACGTATCTTCAGACCGCACAGCGGCTCAACCCTCGTAAAGCTCGGTGGGCCTTGTTTTTTGCATGGTTTGATTTTATATTGTACTTCGGACTGCTGACCAAAATATTAAGGCTGACGCACTATCCAGAGCATTTGACTGTAACGGCACTGAAAAGGCTCCTCAATTCATCATTGAACCTGCCAGATTGGTGACCGTAGCTTCTGTTCGGGTTAAGGATATCCCACCAGGGAGGACATTCGTGCCTGAGGCCAAGAGGAGAGGTGTCCTATCCTGGGGTCACTGTTCCAAACTAGCTGGCCATTTTGGGCAACACAAGACTAGCGAGTTAATTCGCTGTCAGTACTGGTGGCCATCCATGATGAAGGGTATCCACGATTTTGTGTCCTCCTGTACCTCCTGCGCCCATTATAAACCACAGAAACTGAGACCCGCGGGGCTCCTGTGTCCATTATCCATACCTGAGCTTCCATGGCGGCATATTGCCATGGATTTTATTACTGATTTGCCTCCATCCAGTAGCTGTATTGTTATATGGGTAGTAGTGGACGGATTTTCTAAAATAGCCCATATTTTGCAAATATTTGGCTGGAGACCAAGGTTAATCTGGAGAGGTCAGTCGCATCCATGAAGAGGTTTACAGATTGCAGGCGTCGGTCCTCCCCACAGTTTTTCACAGGGGATAAAGTGTGGCTTTCCTCCAAACATATAAGGCTGAAAGTTCCATCTTATATGTTTGCCCCACGATTTTTGGGTCTGTTTGAAGTGTTGGAGAGAATTAAAGGGGTTGTCCCGCGAAACAAAGTGGGGGTATACACTTCTGTATGGCCATAATAATGCACTTTGTAATGTACATTGTGCATTAATTATGAGCCATACAGAAGTTATTCACTTACCTGTTCCGTTGCTAGTGTCCTCGTCTCCATGGTGCCGTCTAATTTTCAGCGTCTAATCGCCCGATTAGACGCGCTTGCGCAGTCCGGTCTTCTTCCTTTCTGAATGGGGCCGCTCGTGCCGGAGAGCGGCTCCTCGTAGCTCCGCCCCATCACGTGTGCCGATTCCAGCCAATCAGGAGGCTGGAATCGGCAATGGACCGCATGGTGCACCGTGGGTGAAGACCCCGGCGGCCATCTTACTTAGGTAAGTAAGAAGTCACCGGAGCGTGGGGATTCAGGTAAGTACTGGCCGTTTTTTTTTTTTATTCCTGCATCGGGTTTGTCTCGCGCCGAACGGGGGGGCTATTGAAAAAAAAAAAAAACGTTTCGGCGCGGGACAACCCCTTTAATTCTGTTTGTTACAGGCTGCGACTCCCACCCTCCCTACGTATCCCCAACTCCTTCCATGTCTCTCCCCTCAAGCCACTTGTGCTCAATAGATTTCCAAAAATCCCAGACCAGATGCCAGTCGGGTTGGTTTGGAGAACATCTTCAAGGTGAAAAATATTCTTGATGTTAAGAAGGTCAGAAACAAAACCTTTTATCTAGTGGATTGGAAGGGCTACGGACCAGAGGAGAGGTCATGGGAACCATCTGAGAACATCAACGCTCCATGTTGGATTCAGGAATTTCTGCGAAGAACTGGAGGAAGAGGGGGCGTAAGGGGGGAGGCACTGTTAGGTGCACTGTTCAGACACAATCTTCTGCTTCTGTGTCTGGCAAATATGGGCGTCGTCCCATTCTCTCTGCTCCCTGAGTTTATATTCACTGTCTTCCAGCACGCCTAGGGTTAATAGCTTCAGGCCTCCTGTTCAGCTGATGCACCTTTTCCAGTCACGGTCCTATATAGCTGCCCTGGGACTTTCAGACCTTGCTGCAGTGTTGATGAGAGTTTGTTCCTATCTCTTCATGTCCAGCCGCTGCTTCGGCAGTTACCTTGCTACCTTGCATTCTGCTTGTGTTCTGTGTTCCTCGATCGTGTACTCTGTAGTCTGTTGTTCCCATTGTCTGCTTCTCTGTTTATCCTTATCAGCTCGTTCCTTCTTTGTTTCTGTACTCCCCGTTGTTGTTCTATCTTTGTCCTATAGGTGTTCTGGCTCACCAGGGTAAGTCAGCGCATAGAGGAAGACCGTAGGGTTGTCTTTAGCGGGACGAGTGCTCCTCTTGTAGGCAGGGGTTTCCCTCTCCTGGTTATCAGCTCAGGGCAAGATACCTTCCCTAGTTTACATCTGTATACAGGGCTGTTCATCTGGTATCTTACGTCCCACGCTAGGAGTTGGCTGTCAGCTGTGCTGGATCAGATCTTCACCTACCTGGTAGGTTGACACAGTGGTTCCACATCCACAGTCCTTACACTTCCTACTTTCAAGCATCGTAAAATAAGCACATCGGACAATCCTCTCTGTTTTGAAGATCACCCTCTCAGCATCCACACCGTCAAGTGGAGGTTCGGGACTTGGAGATGATGAACTGGGCCCTGGAAGAGCAGGGCTTTCTGAAGGGACAGAATCTAGGACTGATCTATAGACATTGTTCTCAGGCAAGGATTTCTTGGGCCAGAATGGTGTTATCAGAATCACCCATGCACCCTCCACCTTGATTTTCTTTAACACTCTTGGGGTGAAACAAAAAGTGGGGACACATAACGATGCTCTCCTTTCCATGACTGAGAGAGAGCGTCCAGGCCTGGAGGATGACCCAATGGATTTAGGGAGAAAAATCTCTAGGTTTTGCTGTTCTCTCTGTTGGCAAATAGATCTATTGTCGGTCTTCCCCATTTTGCTTCTATCAAGTTGAATATCTACAGATTCAGCAACCATTCTGACTGCCTGAGTCTCAATTCACTCAGAACATCTTATCTTCCTCCCTTAGATGTACCGCCATCAAGGATAAGAGATGAGATTCCGCTAGTTAGAAGATCCGATTGGAAAGCTTCTTTAAGAACCCAACCAGGTTCTCTCCTGCTTGTTGACATAAGAAACCGTAGTCGTGTTGTATGGAAAAATTCTTACATATCTGCTGTGGACCGGAGGGAGGAAAGCCTTTAAGCATAACAAACTCTTAGAAACTCCTTGAAGAGGGAGGGAAGTGATGGTTACCCCACTGGCCCTGGCGGAGACTTGTCAATCCATGTGCACCCCAACCCCATGGACATACTGGATGAGTCCGGGACCAGGTAACTTTAAATGCTGGTGAAAGGCATTGCTCCACCATTGCAGAGATAGCCTTACCATCGAGGAGATGTGAATTTTTCAGTTCAGATAGTGAAGATCACGCTTCAATTCATAATAAAAGGGCACCCAAATGTGAAACGTACCACCCAGGCGTCTGGTTCACTATACTGAGCTGGCATTTTTATCAGGGTGTCACCTCAGACACTGTGGAGGAAAAGCGCCTGTACGAGAGGTATACAAAGCAGGAAAAAAGGTTGGCTGGTGCAGGGTTTTATCATTTGGTCCGGGCGCTAAAAAGACCTTCCTGCTGGAAATGCTCCACTGTCCTGGAGATACAGCTGGCAATAAACAAAGCGCACGTACGAAAATTCATAGAAATGCCTGATCATGGCGCCCCTCCAGCACTAAATGGTGCTATTAGAGATTATAAGGGGCACAACAAAATTGCACCCATAGGAAGTGTGGTGACGCTCCAGAAATGACGCAGCACAACTGGAAGTGACCAGCAAGATGGTGCTGTGCTGAAACCCACATAGTCCCACCAGAAGTGATACTGCGGCACAGACCCAGCAAGATGATGCCGACCACCAGAGCAGCACTGTGGCACCACTCAAGGCCCTACCATCCAGAACACACTTCCCCAGTATCTGTAGCACACTTGGCGGCAACGAAGATCCAGGTTGGGAGGCATCTCTAAAGAAGCCCATGTCGGCCACGACCTCAACCTAGAAGAAGACAAAAGACACAGATCCCAGGAGCTGCGGCAGACTTAGAACAGCTCCCACAGGAGACTTACACCCCCAGGAAACCCGAGAACACCAGGTAGGTCATGCATCCTGCAGCATAAGGTGTATCCTTTTATGAACGGACGCACTCTCAAAGATACATCTGGTTGGATAGGAAACCTCAGGTTTCTTGTCCAGCAGTGGGAGGTCCTCTCCAGGAGTGCCATTATAGGTGAGAGGGTAAAAGATTAGGCATTAACCTATAAACCAGTGTATACCATTGGGAAGATAATAAAGAAGTGTCCCCCCGACCCCTGAAGTAAACCATCTTCTGTTAAACATTGTGGCGTACTACACAGAAAGTTAGCAAAATTTGTATAATGGGAGGCAGTTTTCTGGCTTGGCCTCTAAAAATTTGGAAAACTTCCATGATTTTCAGTAAAGCAAAATCTAACCAGTTGGAGCTGAGAATCAGTGTAGCTTCCACAACAGTAAGAATAAACGACATTTGTAAGCACTGAAGATATGGAACCATATTTAATAATAAAAGCTCTGTTCTGTACCGGAATCTGCATCTTGTAATTGATTCGTTGTGATGTCCTCCATTTATCAGCGGATATGAGGGATGTGGCAGTCAAGTGCCGAATCACAAGGCCTGAACTAATAGAGCGAAGGATTTCACAATGTTATTGCTTGGTTCTCGGATGAAAGTTCGGATGCCACAAATGTAACAGAATTCATTACTCAGTACGGAGTGCGGGATTTCGCCTTCAACAATTTATTTGGCACATTTACTAAGATCGGCATTTGATAGTCCTAGTGCAATTTAGTAAGAGGTGCTCGTCGCTCTATAAATTCTGCAGACCTTTGGCCATCCATGTGCTAAAAAGTTAAATCTGTGCCAGCTATGAGCTGGAATAGATCTGCCATATAATTTACGCTAATTTCTAGCATAAATTATTATAGTAAACTTGTTGCAATGTCAGAAGCCCCGCCCTTTCAGTTAAGCCCCACCCACTATGTATTACTGTGGCGAGGGAGGCAGAAAAAGGCCAAAAGTATATGCAGCTTTTTTTTCCACCACAATTGTGGCACATGGCTCTTCTTAAAGGGTATTTACAAGAATAACATTGATTCCCTATAGATTGGATAGGGGATAACTTGCTAATCGTGGGGGTCTCACTGTTGAGACCCCCTTTAATCCTGAGTACTGGACACCATCAGGGCTGGAGGCCATGCTACTTTTCTTGTTTTTCTAGCCTAATGGGGTATTGTCCCCTACCTCTGCCACTACTCTTATTATAGATAGATTAGTAATTTGGTCATTATCGACGACCAGGGACCTAGCTAGTACCTTATTGAGCAGTTGAGATCAGGGCTAATTGGAAACATTTGATATAGAAATTCTAGGCTGGGTCATAATTAAGCTACCCTCTTTCAAATTCTGAGAGCTTGGAAGTGAACTATTGATAGGGGACACAAATATTCCTAGCGACCTATTATCTGGGCCCTTGGATATTGATCCCCACTACGGCAATTAACCCCTGCCTAGACTTACTCCTGAATATACATCAATCAGGCATATTACCCTATTGATTGATGGTGTACTTTCATTGGAAGTCATCATTATCTCAGACCTCAAAAACTTTGTCTGAAAATCCTAAGGGTGCTCATCAAGCCCCTTCTCAGTAATACTTTTGTATTTTTGACTACCGATTCCTGAAGAAGTTGCAAGTCCAACCGAAATGCATTGAACCACATAAACTACATCTTAATATTCTGCATGATTATGTGAATCATTATACATAGGCCAGGGGAGCCTTCTTTCCCTTTTTCTTGGGGGCCTCCATCTAAGCCATAATGAGACTTCCAGATACTAATTAGTACTGTGTCTAGTAAACAAGGCTACAATATCGCTTTTCCATAGCCGGCTCAGAAATGATGAATATTGTATAATTTGGACTGAGCCTGGATATCATCATAAGCTGATCATTTCTCTATGGGACTCCTTGATCCTAGTTTATAGAAATAGGAACTGCGTCGTACACCTAGGATCAGTTGTTATAATCCCATGTAGAATATTGTAAACACGAGCAATTTTTGTTGTTCTGTCTTTGTCCATTGACTCTTTGTTTATTTTGTCTGTCTAAAGGCCCAGTGTTTTTAAACGTTTATTAATAAAAATTGATTTTAGCGATCCTCTGTGATCATGGAGTCTCTTGTTGTAGCCACATTTGGGAGGGTACCGTTATCAAGGAGTAGCCGAGGTCTGGTACACAAGATGGCGGTGCAGTATGGAGGGGTTCAATCAGTGGAGGAATCAGGAGATAGCTGGGATCTGGTAATGCAGGAGGACAATCTAATTGTAGAGAGGCAGGTATGAAGGGAAGCAGCTTGGGTAAAGGCACAATAAACATGCAAGGAGGGAGTGGCTGGGCCAGGTTTATATAGGGGACTAATTGGGGAAGGTACAAGAGACAGGGTGGACTAGACAGGGAAACACGGAGCCAGGACATAGTAACATACTATGTTAGGCTAAAAGAAGACAATGTCCATCCAGTTCTGTCTGTTTTCACCCCCCTTGTTGATCCAGTGGAAGGCAAAAAAAACCCCTATGAGGCAGAAGCCAATTTAGCCCTTTTTGAGGAAAAAATTCCTTCCCGACTCCATAATGGCAGTCAGCATAATCCCTGGATCAACATTTGTAAAGTTCCTACCTGACTCCAAGTCCCAGATCAACAACCCCGCTGGTTATTTAATGTCTATATCCTGTAATGTCATAGTGCTCTAGAAAGACGTCTAGTGCCCTCCTAAACTCCTCTGTTGATTTAGCCCTCACCACCTCCTCAGGCAGAGAGTTCCTTAGTCTCACTGCTCTTACAGTAAAGAACCCCCTTCTATGTTGGTGATGAAACCTTTTTCCTCTAAACATAGAGGATGTTCTCTTGTTACCATCACAGTCCGGGGCAGATCATGGAAGAAATCCTTGTATTGTCCCCTAATGCATTCATACAGAGTTATCTGGTCACCCCTTAATTGTCTTTTGATAGCCTCTCTGGGTATTCCAGTCCTCTCATTCTGTTTATTAATTTAGTTTCCCTTTTTTGAACCCCCTCAAGCACTGCAATGTCTTTCCTGAGCAGCGGAGTCCAGAACTGTACGCAGTATTCCATTTGAGGACTGACAAGTGCCTTATATAGTGGGAGGATAATGTTCTCGTCCCTCGCCCCTATACCTCTTTTAATGCACCTCAAGACTTTATTTGCCTTTGCAGCAGCTGACTGGTATTGATTGCTCCAGTTACGTCTACTATCCACTAGTACCCCCAGGTATTTTTTCCATCTCACTTTTCCCTAGCAGTACCCCATTTAGTGTATATTGGTGACATCCGTTTCTCCTGCCATGTGCATGACCTTACATTTATGGATGTTCAACTTCATTTGCCATTTTTCTGCCCAAGCCCCCAACTTATCCAGGTCCGTTTGTAGCCGTACCTTGTTCTCTGTTGTATTAATTATCTTGTATAACTCCGTATAGTCTGCAAATATTGATATTTTACTGTGCAGCCCCCCTATCAGGTTATTAAAAAATATATTGAACAGAATGGGGCTTAATACTGAACCCTGTGGCCCCCACTAGCAACAGAGGCCCAATCAGAGTACGAACCATTTATTACCCCCCTCTGCTTTCTTTCTCTGAGCCAGTTCCTTACCCAGATACACGTGTTTGCTCAGTCCGAGCTTCTCATTTTATATATCAGCCTATTATGTGGCACGGTGTCAAATGCTTTAGAGAAGTCCAGATATACGAGATCAGTAGATTCTCCCAGGTCCAGCTTAGAGCTTACTTCATCGTAGAAGCTGATCAGATTGGTCTGACATGATCGCCCCCTCATGAATCCATGCTGATGAGCGGTTATACCGTTGTTCTCCTTGAGGTATTGTACGATGGTGTCTCTCAAAAACCCCTTGAATATTTTTCCAATTGTTGATTTCCAGTTGATGGTTGGGTTGTGAGTAGAGAATTAAGAGATTGCTAGGATGACTGGAAATTTCGGAGAGGAGATGAGATGAAAACTGATCGTCTCATGATGACTGCTGTGTGCCTGCGACTGGGAGGAAGTGGAGGTGGTGATTTTACCATGCGGCGGTTGCTGGTCCTCCCGGGGTGGCGATGTGCGGGGTCCCTCGGTCGAGCGCGTCCCCCTGGCTTGTTGTCCGGCTGCCGGGGGCGCAGGTGCTCAGCCGGCGTGATGCGTGCCTGTGAGTACCATGCGTGCACGCACCTGTGAGTGCAGCTGCCGTGCATGAGCTCCCATTTATTATTTTCTGTTGGGAGTTGGCTGTCTCCCTCTCTCCACCCCTGGGCGGAGGCCTCTGTTTAAAGGTCGGGCAGAGACTTGCAATCACTGCCAGTTATTGGTTTCCCTCAGTGTGCTAGCTAGTCTGCCTCTGTTGGTCTCCTGCCTCTGTCAGCTTGTCTGCTATACTTTGCTATTGTCCACCAGGTTTTTCCATCTGCCTCAGTTCTGCTTAGCATTGTTCGTGTTGGTTATTTACATCTGCCTTTTCTGTTGGTATTTTACCCTTTCCATCCAGGTACGCCAGTGTCCCTTTTCGGTCCCTAGTGAGAATAGGGACCGCCGCCCAGTTGCCCGCCTGGGGTTAGCCAGGACTGGAGGTAAGAAGGCAGGGACAGCGGTTGTGGTGAGATCTAGGGCACCCGGGCTGGCGTATCAAGGGTAGTACACCATAACATAATAACTGGCCCTTAAAATAGCTCTCAAATGGAGCCCATGAGTACCTCGCAAGTCAGTTGCAGGATTTACTGGTCGTGATCCAAGACCTGTCCGGTCGTATGGTGGCCCAGGAGCAGCGGGAGTTAGTGCATGTTTCTACCACCCCTTCTATTCCCGAGCCCAAGTGTCCTCTTCCTGAGGTATTTTCAGGGAAGAGGAGCAAGATTTGGTTTTTCAGCAGGCATGTAGATTGTATTTTCGGATGCGGCCCCGTTCCTCTGGCTCAGAATCCTAGAAAGTTGGATTAATTACTGTATGTCGTTACTTTGGGATCCCCCCCAGACATGGGCCTACTCCTTGCCCGAGAGTTCGGCTTGCCTGCAGTCAGTTGATTTGTTTTTTCAGGAACTTGGAGGTATTTTTGATGAGCTGGGCCGTGCGGGTTGGCGGTATCTCATCTCATGTCTCTACGTCAGGGGCAGCAGTGGGTAGAGGACTATTGCTCTAAATTTAGACTGTATGCAGGTAAAACCTCTTGGAACGATAGCGCCCTTAGAGATGTGTTCTTGTTGGGTCTTTCTGACGCTGTCAAGGATCTACTCATTTCTCATCCCGCTCCCGTGATACTCAATGATGCGATGGAATTGGCGATCAAAGCTGACAGGAGGCTGAGATCTAGAAAAAAGGAACGACGACGGTTCCGGATGACTCATCGCCTCTGCCTCTATTGTGGGAAAGCCGGACATCGCGTAGCGACCTGTCCTCAGAAGCGTCTACAACATCAGTCTGAACCGGCGGAAAACTTCAGATCCTAGGCGATTTTTGGGAGGATCGCCTAGGATCACTGGTACTCCCTAAGTTGTTGGTGCCTTGTCAGATTGGCTTCCGGAATTTCACTCGATCCGGTCAAGCTTTTATTGATTTGGGGTCTGCCGCCAATTTGATTAGTTTAAGTTTTGTCAGACCTCTGATGACTGAATTCTCGGCGTTAAAGATTCCCATACGCTTCACTAGTATTGACTCCACCCCTCTGTCTGCAGGGGTTGTACAATGGAGAGCTCCCACGTTACAGCTCACTGTGGGTGTTCTCCATTCTGAGAATCTGTCGTTCTTGGTAATGGAAAGGATGTCTGTTGATGTGGTGCTTAGTATTCCCTGGTTGGCACTGCACATTCCCCGATTTGATTGGTCCACTCGGGAATTGACACATTGGGGGTTCTCCTGTCGTAGTCACTTAGCTGCTATGTCCATGTGCTCAGCAGATACCATACTTATTCCTGAGTATTTGTCCGATTTTCATGATGTATTTTCCAAGAAAGTGTCTGAGACCTTGCCTCCCCATAGGGAGTGGGACTGTGGTATTGATTTGATCCCTGACAGTCCCATCCCTAAGGGAGCCATTTTCAATTTGTCTGGGTGTGAGCCTGAAGTCCTTAAGTCCTGTATCTCAGAGTCTATGGCCAAACGACATATCCGGCCGTCCAGGTTCCCTGCCGGGGCAGGTCTCTTCTTTGTAGAGAAGAAGGATGGGACATTGAGGCCTTGTGTGGATTATCGGGCTTTGAATAAAATTACAGTGAAGAGCCAGTGCTCCTTGCCCCTGATTCCTGATTTATTGAATCAGGTGGTGGGGGCCCACTGGTTTTCCAAATTGGACTTGAGGGAGGCTTACAATTTAATTCGCATATGAAAGGGAGATGAGTGGAAGACCTCATTCAACACCTCATTTGGACATTTTGAATGTTTAGTCATGCCCTTCGGACTCTGTAATGCCCCCGCTGTGTTCCAGGGATTTATGAACGCGGTCTTCCATGACTTCCTGGGGGTATTTTTGGTCATATATCTCAATGACATTCTGGTGTACTCCCCAGACTGGGACTCACATGTGCGGCACCTGAGGATGGTTCTGACCCGTTTGCGTGAGTACCAACTTTTTGTCAAGTTGGAGAAATGCATTTTTGGTACTAGAAGTATCGCTCCTTGGTTATGTGGTTTTCACCCACGGAGATTCAAATGGAGTCTGATAGAGTGGCAGCAATCTCCCAATGGGTCAGACAAGTTAACCTGAAAGCTCTCCAGCGGTATTTAGGTTTCCAAATTTCTACCGTAGATTCATTAAGAAATATTCTGTTATTGCTCAACCCCTGACCGATCTTACCAAGAAGGGTGCCGACTTGGTAAGATGGTTACCTGAGGCCCTAGAGGCTTTTAGCCATCTCAAAAGGGCGTTTACTGCTGCCCCGGTGCTAGTACAGCCTTCATTCATTGAAGTCTGAATAAAATTATAGTTTCAGTGAAGACTGACACTAGACTATACAAGACTTATGTCTATAAGGAAAAAAACTAAAGAATGCGGATGAATTGACATCCTACTCTGAGCGATTAAGTCCCTCATTCTCAAATAAAAACCAAGACTACTTTTAGCAAATTATGTGAAAAGGTTTGCTGGGTGATTGTAGGGATATTATTCCATCTGTAGGAGCCTTCCTTGACATCATTTGTCTGAACATCCACTCGAGAAGCAGGCAGCGGAAAACAGAGAGCCCCTGGGAACACACAATGAGAGGGCGTCCCCTACTCATGGGTCCCTGTCCTCTGTCCTCCATGCATCAACTCCTATCTTCTATACACTATAATCCATCCTTTGAAGTACATATGCTACAGCTTTTCCGTCCGCTGTCCATGCGAGTAGCAGTTATCTACCGCCCCCCAGGTGCTCCTCGTCTGTTTTTGGACCACTTTGCTGCCTGGCTCCCCCACTTCCTATCCTGTGAAATTCCAACCCTCATCTTAGGTGATTTTAACATCCCCACTAATGACCCCAACTCCCCATCTGCCTCTCAGCTTCTTTCGCTCACCTCCTCCCTTGGTCTCTCTCAACTCACAGCCTCTCCCACTCACAGGGATGGCAATACTCTGGATCTGGTCTTCTTCCGTGTCTGCTCTGTTTCCAACTTCACTAACTCCCCTCTCCTGCTCTCGGATCATAACCTCCTCTCTTTCTCTGTCACGCTCCCTAACATCTCTCCACACCCACCTACCTACCGTACCTACAGGAACCTTAAGGCCATTCACACCCAGGACTTTGCTGAATCCCTACAGTCCTCTCTGTCCCCTATCTCTCTCCTCTCCTGCCCCAACCTCACTACAACACCGCTCTCAAACATGCCCTGGATGAAGCGGCGCCCCCCCAGGACCCGAGCCATTCGATGTAGAACGCGGCAACCCTGGCTCACACCTCAAACGCGCTTCATCCGGCGGTGCTCTAGAAGTGCAGAACGGCTGTGGAGGAAATCAGAAACGTCCGCAGACTTCCTCCACTACAAATTCATGCTCAGAACCTACAACCTCGCCCTCCATCATGCCAAACAAGTCTACTTCACCTCTCTAGTCTCCTCACTATCACACAACTCTAAACGGCTCTTTGATACTTTTCACTCCCTTCTCAGCCCTAAACCACAGCCCCCGGTGACGGATCTCAGTGCCGAAGAGCTGGCTGCTTACTTCAAAAAGAAAATTGATGACATCCGTCAGGAAATAACTTCGCAATCCCAGACTAGCCCTGACCCTGGTCTTGTCAGCACTGCATCTAGCTCCTGCTCACTGTCTGTACTCAGACCAGCGACAGAGGAAGAAGTCTCCAAATTGCTCTTTTCTGCTCGCCCCACCACCTGCGCTAGCGACCCTCTCCCCTCACACCTCTTCCGTTCCTTCTCCCCAGTGGTCATCTCCCATCTCACCACTATATTCAACCTCTCTCTGACCTCTGGCATCTTTCCCTCTTCTTTCAAACACGCCATCATATCCCCACTGCTAAAGAAGCCGACTCTGGACGCAACCGATGCTGCCAACTACCGACCCATCTCAAACCTCTCCTTCATCTCCAAACTACTAGAACGCCTGGTTGACTCCCGCTTTGTAAGCCATCTATCAGAGCACTCTCTCCTAGACCCCTTACAGTCTGGCTTCCAACCTCAACACTCAACAGAAACTGCCCTTACTAGGGTATCCAATGACCTACTGACAGCCAAATCAAGGGGCGATTACTCCCTACTGATGCTCCTCGACCTTTCTGCAGTGTTTGACACTGTTGACCACAAACTCCTCCTCAGTATGCTTCGCTCCATTGGCCTAAAGGACATTGCTCTCTCCTGGTTCTCCTCCTACCTATCTGACCGCTCTTTCAGTGTCTCCTTTGCTGGCTCTACCTCCCCTCCTCTTCCCCTTGCTGTTGGGGTCCCCCAGGGCTCCGTCCTCGGCCCCCTTCTTTTCTCTATCTACACAGCCCCTATTGGACAAACCATGAGGAGATTTGGCCTCCAATACCACCTGTATGCTGACGACACCCAGCTTTACACCTCTGTCCGTGACATCTCTGCACCTTTCCTCCAAAACATCACCGACTGTCTGTCCGCTGTCTCTAACACTATGTCCTCTCTCTACCTAAAACTAAACCTCTCTAAAACTGACCTACTGGTATTTCCACCCTCCACTAACCGACCTCATCCTGACATCTCCATCTCAGTGTGTGGTGCCACCATAACTCCTAGACAACATGCCCGCTGCCTTGAAGTCATATTTGACTCTGATCTCTCTTTTACCCCCTACATCCAATCTCTGGCCCGAACATGTCAGCTGCACCTCAAGAACATCGCAAGAATCCGCTCTTTTCTCACTGTGGAGACGTTAAAAACACTTACTGTTGCCCTCATCCATTCCCGGCTCGATTATTGCAACTCATTACTGATCGGCCTCCCCTGCACCAGACTCTACCCTCTCCAATCCATCCTGAATGCTGCAGCCAGGCTCATTTTCCTGTCCAGCCGCTACTCGGATGCCTCTGGCCTGTGCCGTTCACTGCACTGGCTGCCTATCAAATACAGAATTCAATTTAAACTCGCTACCTTCATCCACAAAGCCCTCCACAGCGCAGCGCCCCCCCCCCCCCCTATATCGCTTCCCTCAT
Organism: Eleutherodactylus coqui; assembly: GCA_035609135.1. NCBI lineage: Eukaryota > Metazoa > Chordata > Amphibia > Anura > Eleutherodactylidae > Eleutherodactylus > Eleutherodactylus coqui. Next base: position 9,875,016 of record CM069408.1, read on the forward strand.
CTCAATCCATCACCTAGCCCGGGCTCTCCGCTCTGCTAATGAAACTAGACTGAGCGCCCCATCAATTCGAACCTCTCATTCCCTCCTCCAAGACTTCTCCAGAGCAGCACCGGTCCTCTGGAACGCACTACCAAAGGCTACCCGAGCAATCCAGGACTCGCAAAACTTCAGGCGTGCTCTAAAAATGCACCTCTTCAGGGAGGCATACAGCATTCCCTAAACAAACCCCTCTGTACTCCACCTGATAACATGCTCACTGACCTACTGACTGCAATCCCTGCTAGCCATCATAAACCGCTCCTGCAGTCATACTGTTTCTGCCGTCACACAGCTAAATGTCTGACCATTGTCTATGTGTATAGCATCCCTCACTCTCCACCCCGCCATACTGTGCACATCTCCAGCCCCTTTACCTTCTGTATCACCCCACTATTCGTAGTATGTAAGCTTGTTGGAGCAGGACCCTCACCCTTATTGTATCAATCAACTGATTACTATATGTAACCGTGGTTCTGTAATTTTTGTATTTTGTCTGTCTGTATCCCCCCTGTCTATGTAAGCGCTGCGGAATATGTTGGCGCTATACAAATAAAGTTTATTATTATTATTATTATTATAAACCAGCTTAGTCATCTACTATGTCCTAAGCTGCATCTTTGCAAAAACAAAGGTTTGTTTCCCTGAACTTATGACACATCCAAAGTGCCCACATTTTAGAGTGTAATAAAGTCTGGTCAAACAAGACCTTACTTCAGACAATGATGATGTTAGCACTGAATACAGTGGCATCGGGGAATTAGGCCTCCTGGGTGTAGCAAGATGGCTGCCAGAGGAGGATGGATTGGGGCTTGCATATATTGTATTTCAGCCGCACTTCAGTAGCGGTGAGCGATTCCAGCGACCTCATTGGTTGTTGGGTACACACCCCCCTTTGGAGATCTGCACGAGTACTAGTTCACAAGACCCGTGGGGGGGTAGGTTTAGGGTTTAGGGTTAGGGGTTAGGGTTAGTTGCCAACCCTCCTACGGCCGTGCTGCTGCTTATTTAACGGGCCGCCCACTCATGCACATCTCCAAACGGGGGTGTGCACCCAACAACCAATCAGGTCGCTGGAATCGCTCACCGCTACTGAAGGGCGGCTGAAATACAAAATATGCTCGGGGCATGGGGCTACAGAGCTTCCAGTTGAGGCAAGATGGCTGCTGGTGGAGGAAGGGGCGGGGCTTGGGGCTGCAGAGCTTCTGGGCGAGGAAAGATGGGAGGGGCCGGAAGTGATGTCACGCACCCTGGAAGTGTGCACATGGGAGGAAGTGACTTCAGGATAAGGGCGGGACTCCCCACATTTCCTGCAGAGTCACACCATGTGGTATTTTGAACATTGCAAATGTGCAAGTCTAGCAGGGATTGCCGCCATCATAGGGAAGGGGTGTAGTCAACACAAAGGCATTACATTGTTCATGATACAAGTAATACACATCCCCCCTCTCTCACCTCCTCCTCTACCCAATTCCGCTCGTGAATCCCTTTTGCTACTCTATACCACCCTTCAGCAGCCTGAAGCACCTCCCTGTCTGCCAGGGCCCCCTTCTTATCTCTCAAAACTTTCCTCCATTCTCTGTCTGCAACCCAACCCTGCCTCCATTATTCTCATTTCCCAACATATTCTGTTCCTTTCTTTCAGCAACTAAATCACATGCTCTATGCCCCTTATCTTTGCTCGCTTTGTTCACGATTCTCTGGAATCCCTGGACAACCTGGATCGATGCCCAATTCTACTCTGCCTGCTAATTCTATCCTGTCCTGAATTGCTGGGCACATTAGTACTCCTTCAATAGATTCCACCTTCCTCAAATCCTCCCAGTATAACCCCTCCTTTCCCAGCAAATCACAATGCACATTAACTCTATAACAGAAAACAAAAGGGACGGACGGGTTTACTGGGGAATATCCTCAGTGGTTTAAAATATACATCTCACCTATCTGTGCAACAGCCCACCCCCTATTAGTAATCCCCAGTACCAAACCTTGCACACACTTTGGACAAGACATTTGACTATACACAAAGAGTGACGATTATATTGGGTGACCAAGACCTCAACAATATTTGAAGTATCTAGCCGTCATGCACCATGGCTATAATCCCCACGTATCCCTTCAAATATGAGAACATAATGTGATCGATCATACAAGTAAATACGCCTATTTTAAATTTTTCTGCCTCTGACACACTCCCTCAAAACGTATATTAGTCATAACGTGCCTTATTATACACTAGAGTCCGTCTTTCACCTCTGACACGCTCCCTCAAAGCGTATATGGTCATAACGTGCCTTACTATACACTAGAGTCCGTCTTTCAAATTTAACCCTCACAAAATCTGTCTCTTGGTCTTGTGTACACCATCTTTAACCGTCTCAAACACGACATTCACAGCATACAGAATACCACTAGACGGGTTACACGGTGGAAATTTGGAGTAGGCAAAACTAAATTACCTGTCTTTTTGGTGATTGCCAGCAGTCTGGCTTAGGGACAGGCAGATTAACAGTTGGAAGTCAGTTCACACAGGTAGATTAACGTAAAGCAATCTTACCGTTCTCTGTATATTTCGGGCCCACTGATTTAAGTGTGTCTTATCTGCCAATCTCTATATTGTCCAGACTGCTGCTGATCACAGCCTACAGCCCACTTAAGGATGCCACTGCTCTGGACCCGAATTTCTCCAGCAGGTTCTGGAGTATTTCTGTAGCCTCCTAATTGCAAAACTCTGGTATATGCGCGTATAAGAATTCAGACTGAGACATGTATGTTCAGTGTAAAGCCTAAAGAGAGTTCTGCCCAGTTACAAGTGGGTGAGTCTCTTTTATTAAAACACATAATACCTGCCCTTTATGGGCGTATAACATATGACATACGTAATGCATATTTATTTTTATTGGTTAAGCTATATAGAGGCCCCCCCTTTACCCACCCTCCCCAGGCCCCGTTTACAAACTAGTCTTTATCCCCTTACTATGTGGTCAGGCAAAGACCAGTTCCTTTGTCTCAGAAGTTGAGGAGAGGGGGGAAGGGCTGGAGAGAAACCCAAGATATACTTTCAGTTTCACTGCACACCTATGTAATCTAACCCTAGAGAGACTGCATTGGAACTTTACATTGGGCTAATGTTATAGCACACATTGTTCATTATGCCATTGTCCAGCAATTACCATAATGAAATTATGCCACTATCAGCCTCTACAGAGTCAAATCCCTACAGCTGTATAATGCATCTAGTTTATACAAATCAATAGGCATTTTACGCTAATTAATCATCATTTCTACTACAGTGTGACAGAGAGGAAATCACACGATAGCAGAAGAATCCACAATCTAAGTTATCTGTAGGGTTCTGTTCCAGGTACAAACCCCTTCACTCTCATCAACTCTCTACTGGTTAGCACTCACATTTGGCAGGCAGGCACACCACGCTGCATGGCAGTTCCACTCTCTCTCTTCCTCTCAGTGGTGAAGCAGTCCCAGGGAAGGCTGGGGTTACCTTTCAGCCTCTTCCATTCTGGCCCACACAGAGCTGATGGTGTCTGTGTGGCTCACTTGCAGAACTCCAGACGCTCCTCTCTCTTGCAAGGCCAGAACAAAAGACCTTGCACAACACCTTGCAATCACCTATACATAGCACGATCATGTGACAAACAACAAGATACATTTTCCAGACATCTCACATACCAGTCAGCTAACCCATTCAGTGCTGCAGCTATGCAATACACATCATATTAATACAACATGAAAGACACTGACAACAAATAGGCACGACACAAATGCATGCATACATTATGGAGGGGCCCCGTTAACTCTGGGCCACCACAGTGGCAGCCCTAATCAGTGCTTGGAGTTTATCACGATTTCTCTGTTTTTGTTTATGCACTCACTTTGTGAGGATTGGCCACAATTGTAAGTCCTGTGCCACTTATATTAATAGAATCATAGGAATCTACAGTTTCTTTATTAGAGCTTAGCTGTATGGATATTATAAGATTTATGTGTGCAGCATAAAATCAGGTGACAAGTTTTCCGCAGATCAGTTTTCGTGTTAATCCACAGTAGATGGGAAAATACAGCAACCTAATTGACTACCAATGAGGCCCGGTCATCGGTGCCAGACTAGCCGGGGCTTCACAGCCAACTGCGGGGGGGGGGGGGGGGGAGGGATTCTTGTATAACAGTGTGGAGAGTATACAGAGAATGGCATGATCAAGGAAAACATCCAAAGGAGGATGTCAAGACTGGTTCTGATGAACAGGCACTGCACAGTCAATACACAACTATTGTGTCGGAACGCACAACTCACCATTCCTTAGCTCGGATGGGCTATAACAGCAGACGACCAGTATGAGCGCCTCTGTGTCTTAAGGCACCTTTACACGTGGCAACAATCATCTGAATAATTGCTTGAAAGAGCAAATGCGAACGATAGTCAATCTAAACGTGGCCACCGATAGTGATAACCTGCTTACTAGTTGCTTTCAGCTCACCTAAAAAACAGTCACTGGTTGATCAAAAGTTGATGTAAAGTCACAGTTCTTCATATTTGAACGACCTGTGAACGAATTGGCATAGAGATCTCCTCCTACGAACATTGTCAGCAAACATGTAGTGAATAATAAGTGCTCTGTGTAAAAGCAAATGAGCCACAATAGCCACAATAGTTGTTCAGTGTAGGGCTTTATTCACATGGGCGAATGGGATTTTGGTCAGGGAAAAACTTTTTCATGCTATTTTCATGCATTTTTCTCTGCTCTGCACTCCCTGGTTCTTTTGTTCATGTGGTTCCCTATCAGTCCGAAAGAAAAAATGCTCGTGAGAATTAACCCATTGAGATGAATGGGTTCTTTTTCTGTGTGTGAGTTCTGTCCATCTCGGAATTGGACAGAACTTGCATGGGAAGATGCTGAATTGAAAGTGTCTTAAAACTTGCATCCAGTTCCACATCACAATCCGCAGTTAGACCTGCAAATTTTGGTGTGCAATTCTGTAGCTGTGGATTTGGCTGTGTCCTATACTGTAATGGTGCGAGGTATGGCGACTGTGTGTGAACGGATGGTGGAATTGGAGATGCAAGTTTCCGGTTCCATCACGCGGGATCACTTGGAAGCCTCACATCCGTACTCTTGTTGGCCTTCTCCACCCCCTGCTAAAACACTCAAAAGAGACAGTTCAAACTCTCTTTGGAGAAACCAGAATTGTATTTGCATGCACTACAGATGTCCAGGACATGCCTGAGTTTATAAGGGTCCCCCTCTTGGGCCCATGGACTTGCCGCCTGGGAGGAAAGAAAGTAGGACATAACAAACAGTGCATGTCCAAATATGTTGGACACTGCCCTGAAATCCTGATAACAGTAGAAGGGATACCCATTTCAGCACTCTTAGACACTAGTTCTCTAATGACTACAATCCGGAAGTCATTCTTTGAGCAATACTACGATCCTGCAGTTCTTGTAAAACCCCTGGACCACTTCCTGAGCATCATCGCCACCAATGGGAAACCCATACCATTAAAAGGGTATCAGGAACCCACTATTCTCGCTGGACAAACCAAGTTCGTACAGCAGGGTGTACTGGTGATCGATGTGGCAGAGAGAAATGCCCTGTCCACGATCTTGGGGATGAATGTGCTCCGGAGTTGTTTCGAAAAAATGGTCTAAGGTCAAGTCTCCTCCGCTTCTCAAGCCCAACATAAAGTGCTGAGGGGAACTTTTAAGACCCTTTCCGCCCAACAGAAATTTGAAAGCCCTAGGGGAAGAGTTAGAAGAGCAAGGATGAAAGACATAAGACCTGTCATCATATCTCCTGGCACAGAAATGCTGTTGTGGTGCTAAGCCAGACCTGGTCTGCAGTGGGAAATATCAGGTGCTTATTGAATCTATACATAACCAATAGTTCCTTTTTCTCATAGTGCCAGAAGCTTGACAACTGTCTCCGCGGGTTCAGTGCCCATTAGAGTCCTCAATACGGGTGTCACTGCCATCACTCTAAAGAAATACTGTGCTGTAGTGCAAATGTCATTGGTCCAGCCAGAGGATGTCCTAGATTCTGACCATCTTAAGCTCCTACAGTCTTCCCAACAAGTGAAGAAAGCGTCTACCATCTTTGAAGCTTCATAGTGGTTTAATCTCCATGTGGACACTCCTGAAACCCCCCCCCCCCCCAAACAATGAGAGGGAGTACTTGAAGTATCTCATCAAAACCACACAGCCTTCAGCAAGCATGGCACCGACTTCGGTCAAGTAAGACACACCTCTCACACTAGCCCCGTGAATGGTCATCCTCCCATCAAAGCGAGATATCGACCTCTGACCCCTTCTATGTATCAGACTGTGAAAGGGATGATTCAAGACATGCAAGACGCTAACGTGATGAAGGATAGCTATAATTCATGGGCGGCTCCCTTAGTGTTAGCTAAGAAAAAGGATGGAGGAATCAGATTTTGAGTAGACTACTGTTAACTCAATAAGATCACCCATAAAGGCGCCCATCCATTACAGTGAATTGAAGAGACCCTTACTGTGTCTAAATCAGCCCTAAAGCCCCACTACAATATTTAAATGATTGTGACTACTCGTTCCCATTTGAGTAACGTTTCTAGGGTTTGCACCCCAAGAGACTGCTTAGACAAGTTCTCAGTTAAATTGCTGATTATTCATTTTGCTTGCTCGTTGCCTAAACTCATTATCTCTTTGAGGTTACAATGACATCAGCATTTATGGACACTCAGTAATTTTGGTGGTGATTCATGACTTGGCAATTTTTCCCTTTTTTCCAGTTTGTACAGCAGTCAGTTTGTTTATATATGTACTGTATTCGATGCTAAAAATGTAATTGCATAATGTATCCAGTAGCAATTTGAGGCCTCGAGTTCTGCCTTAGCTCAATCTATTGCTCTCCGGCAATCTAAATGGATTTATTTAATAACATGATGCCAGAACAAACTGTCAACTCATTTCGACCTTCGGACTTGTAAAGGAAATCCCGAGGACGGCTGTTATTTTAGTAAGGGGGAATCTGTAGTGACCTGAAATGTGGCACTACAGTAAAATACCTAATCTAAAGTACAGACTCGCTGGATTGGTCAAGGGGTGGAGCCGAGCTGAGACAAGTCCCCTGAGTGCACCAGACTGGAGAAATTCCCTTCTGCCCTGATCTATGTCCCAGCACAGAAATATAAAACTGTTGTAAATTTGAGTTGTGGGGTGATTAGATGAACAGTCTTGTCAACGGAGACCCTAAAAGTGGTTCCCCCCTTGGCCTATAAGAGGCTCTCGGAGGCTCCTTGTGTGTAGTGACCTCTTCTTCCGCTTCTGTAGAGCTTGTTGACCACTAGATGCCTCTACGATGCAGAGAAGAGATTTCACCCCCTTACCAGAGTCTGAGAGGGGCGTATTATTGGGATATGAGAAGCCGGATGGTCGTATCGATGAATTGTCCCCCACAGGGCTGTTCTGACCAGACTGTTAGGAGGTGCTTTGACCAGTGGGCTCAGGATGCCCTCAACAGACCACAAATAGAGAGGATCATCTGATCGTCCAACAAGCAGGAGCAGCTCCGTTTTGTTGTCCGCTATCCAGAAACAGGTGGCACCACCGCTACAGGCCCCTGCATCTGTCTGAACCATTTCCAGGTGCTTGGCTGAAGGACATTTGGTCTCACAGCGCTCATTATTTATACCGTCTTTAACACCCACCATGGAAGACGAAACTGGACTGCTCCAAAATGGAACCAGGTTGTCTTCAATGGTTGCGATGAATCCAGGTCTAGTTTGGGCACTAACGATGGCCATGTTGGTGTGGATTTTGACTGGAATTCAGTCGCGTATCCGCATAGCATTTCATACTATGCGGCGCTTCCCCTCACCTCCTGCGTAGGCTTCCCGCGGTCAGCACACCTCGGCCTCTGATGTCCAGCAGCCTGGTCAGGTACGGTGCCGATGGTCAGGTGAGGCCACTACAGGCCGCTGAGAACCAGAATGGTATGGGTTGTGACAGTTTTTTGGATGCGGAAATGCTGATGTATTTGCTCCCTGTCTTTTTTGAAGCAGTCCTGTAATGTTTATAACAACAGAGGTAAATTAAACGTTGTGATAAGACTCACCACACCCCTTTGTCCCTGCTTAAATCTGGTCACCTTAATATTATTATACTACCTGACATACCCGGCTTCGCCTAAGTTATGTTGCCTGTCCATAGTCGGGACAGAATATTGCTAGCGATATTTCGCCTCAAGGGAGGAGGGAGGGGGGCACTACAAGGTCTCCGCGATGAGCCTATCTAAATGATAGGCTCACTGTGGAGAATTGCGTCATGCCGCGATTTGAATCACGTGAGCGGAGAATCGCTATGATTCTCCGCTCGTGGACGTCGGGCTGCGCTTTCCATAGTTCTCCTATGGTAAGCATGTCATGCAAGCTTTGCAGGCGATTTATCGCTGCGGATCTTGTAATGACAACTCGCAGGTGGACAGCCAGCCTTAAAGTGAAAATACCCTTTGTGATGAGTCATTCAGTAAGTGAAAAATCTGGGAGGGCTTTTCCATATATAAATATAAATGGGAAAGCCCTCCCTGATTTTCCACTTACTGAATGACTCATCACTAAGGGCATTTTCACTTTAAGGCTGGCTGTAGTCTGACTGGCTATATACTGTATATATATATATATTGTGGCAAGTTGGGGTCTGCTTGCCACAGAATTGCCCCACTTTGGGATACCGGAATGGCCACCTCACACGAATTATGCTTCAGAAACAGAAGTTTTTCTTCAAATCTGGCTCCTGACAACCTTTATTTCACAACACACAGGGTTCTGTCACTAACCCCTCCTGGAGCGTCTGGAGGGCGTCTCTTCCTCCTTCAGATCGGGTGACAGACCCAACTGGTCCACACTGGACCTCCACTTGCAGCCTGTCCTGCACTGCCAAGCTGTGTCTTCCCCCTTTGCTTCTGGCAGGGACTGGCTTAAATGCAACCATTTCCTGCTACACCCAGTAGATGTTAACCCTTACTTCTACTTTCCAGGAATCAGACGCCTGACTAGAATACTCTGCAGGTCATTCTGATACTGAACCACTACATATCCTCCCTTTGATATAGGCTGTAGGCTGTATCACACTTTCTTTTGGCCCTCCAGGGTCACAACTCCAGGCTTGGGGGTTTCTCGCCCTAACTAGCACTTTCTCAAGCTCAATTTATTTATGTTCTCTAACACTAAGAATGTTTTCATTTGCTTGAGCCATAATTACCTTCACATTTTCTTCAGTGTGTACATAATTTGCAGGAGGAACTTTACTCACCTACAGCAGCACTGGCTTTTCCCTTATCCCACATCTCCACTGAAACAGCAACGTCCTCAGCTTCCATATTGGATACTTCACATGGTACATCACTCATCTGTCCAACTGTTGCAGGAGCTATTTCTTCCGTCTGCACTATAGTAGCGGCATGTGCACTTATTTCCACCGGTGTGCCATCTATCACAGAGATACTTTCATTGGTTTGCACGACTTCCTTATCCAGGACAGGAGTAATTTCTGAGGCCTTTTCCACAGTCTCTGCTACCTTAGTGGTCTTCTCTGCTTCAGCAGTTTCACCTTCTACCTTCTCCTTGGCCTCTTGTACTTCAGAGTTCTGTTCAGTCTTCATCTTTTGCTCAGCTCTCACCTTAATGACTTTTCTCTTCTCACCTTAATGACTTTTCTCTTGTTTACAGAAGTGATTTCTTTCCTCCAGACTGTGCCAGTCTTTACAAACTGTAGCACCCAGGTCACCTTCACATAATTTGGTATGCTTCACCACTTGTGTCTTATTTTTACAATTCTTCATTCCTGCCACCGGTTGTAGGACCACGCCCTTGCGTTTTCCTCGTACCAGAGTTCGCTTTCCAGCATCATTTTCGGAAGTCTTCCACAAGACCTTTTCTTTTACTTGCTGTCTGAACTGGCTCCTAGACCACACTAGTCTCTGAACCCTCTTTTCAGCAATATAACACTGTGCTGCCCAGCATTTCATCTTCACGCTTAAATTCTTGGTGAACTTCTGGAACAGCACCTTTTTCTCTGACATCCCTTTCAGGGTGCGTATCAAAGTTAACCCTTCAGTCTTTTTCTTACAGACCCTTTCTTCAGCGCGCTCACATTCAGTGACATATCTTGCAGACCTGATTTTCTCCTCTGTAAGCTGTTCACATATTTTCTGTGTCTTCCTCAGTTTGGACACAAGCTCCTTTTGGAGACCACGCTCCACGGAAACATCTTTTAACTCTTGCTAAAGACTTACTTTAACCTTCTCAAGCTTATCACAGGCAGCTGTCTTCTCTTCATACTGTCGCCTTGTAGCCTCTAACTCCTCTTGTATTTCTTTTTTCTGCTCTTCAGCAGAATCCAAGCACACGGCACTCTTCTCCATTTTCTTTACCGGAACCGATACCTGAGCCTGAAGTGTTGCAATCTGCTTTGACAGGTCTCTCTTAGTTTGTGCATCTTCCTCTACCTGCTTGAGGAACACGTCTGTCTCATCATGCATTATCTTCAGGTGTACACTGAGACCAAGCCTCTGCTGCATCTCTTCTTGCACCAGCCTCTGGAACTCTTCCCTCTGAGCTTCCAGCTCCAGCTGCAGCCTGCTCACCTGCTCAGATAGCTCTGTCTGCACCCTGTCACCATCAGTGACATTTACTTCTTCACATGGGTGTGTTTTAGTCCTGTTATGTAGCCGTGATAATCACGGCCACATAACGGGACGAAGCAACACCATTTTTGTTTTCATTAGAGGTATTTTAGTACGAGCGAGAAAAGAGGGCTTATCCCTATATATAGTATTAACTATGTGTGGGAAAGATAGGGCAGGACCTATCTTCCCACTGTTTTTTTCAAACTCACACGCTATGGCACGGAGTTTGGATGCCCTGATAAGATAGGAGAACCCCTGGTTGATGCGCAACTACGCTCCGTAGCGGTGAGCATAGTTGCGCACATGCCCTTGTGTTATTGCCCTTTACATGAGGTAGATTCTCCTCCGTATGTACAGAAGGTGAGGTATATTCTCAGTATATACACATAGAGGTGTGGTAGATTCTCCCCAGTATATACACATAGAGGGGAGGTAGATTCCCCTCAGTATATACACATAGAGGAGAGGTAGATTCTCCTCAGTATAGACACATAGAGGTGAAGTAGATTCTCCTCAGTATATACACATAGAGGTGAGGTAGATTCTCCTCAGTATATACACATAGAGGTGAGGTAGATTCTCCCTTCAGTATATAAACATAGAGGTGAGGTAGATTCCCCTCAGTATATACACATAGTGGTGAGGTAGATTCTCCTCAGTATATACACATAGAGGTGAGGTAGATTCTCCTCAGTATATACACATAGATGTGAGGTAGATTCTTTTCAGTATATACACATAGAGGTGAGGTAGATTCTCCTCAGTATATACACATAGAGGGGAGGTAGATTCTCCTCAGTATATACACAGAGGTGAGGTAGATTCTCCTCAGTATATGCATATGGAGGTGAGGTAGATTCTCCTCAGTATATACACATAGAGGTGAGGTGGATTCTACTCAGTATATACACATAGAGGTGAGGTAGATTCTCCTCAGTATATACACATAGAGGTGAGGTAGATTCTCCTCAGTATATACACATAGAGAGGAGGTAGATTCTCCCTTCAGTATATAAACATAGAGGTGAGGTAGATTCCCCTCAGTATATACACATAGTGGTGAGGTAGATTCTCCTCAGTATATACACATAGAGGTGTGGTAGATTCTCCTCCGTATATACACATAGAGGTGAGGTAGATTCTCCTCAGTATATACACATAGAGGGGAGGTAGATTCTCCTCAGTATATACACATAGAGGTGAGGTAGATTCTCCTCAGTATATACACATAGATGTGAGGTAGATTCTTTTCAGTATATACACATAGAGGTGAGGTAGATTCTCCTCAGTATATACACATAGAGGGGAGGTAGATTCTCCTCAGTATATACACAGAGGTGAGGTAGATTCTCCTCAGTATATACATATGGAGGTGAGGTAGATTCTCCTCAGTATATACACATAGTGGTGAGGTAGATTCTCCTCAGTATATACACATAGAGGTGAGGTAGATTCTCCTCAGAATATACACATAGAGGTGAGGTAGATTCTTTTCAGTATATACACATAGAGGTGAGGTAGATTCTCCTCAGTATATACACTTACGGGGGAGGTAGATTCTCCTCAGTATATACACAGAGGTGAGGTAGATTCCCCTCAGTATATACACATAGTGGTGAGGTAGATTCTCCTCAGTATATACACATAGAGGTGTGGTAGATTCTCCTCAGTATATACACATAGAGGTGAGGTAGATTCTCCTCAGTATATACACATAGATGTGAGGTAGATTCTTTTCAGTATATACACATAGAGGTGAGGTAGATTCTCCTCAGTATATACACATAGAGGGGAGGTAGATTCTCCTCAGTATATACACAGAGGTGAGGTAGATTCTCCTCAGTATATACATATGGAGGTGAGGTAGATTCTCCTCAGTATATACACATAGAGGTGAGGTGGATTCTACTCAGTATATACACATAGAGGTGAGGTAGATTCTCCTCAGTATATACACATAGAGGTGAGGTAGATTCTCCTCAGTATATACACATAGAGGTGAGGTAGATTCTCCTCAGTATATACACATAGAGGTGAGGTGGATTCTACTCAGTATATAAACATAGAGGTGAGGTAGATTCTCCTCAGTATATACACATAGAGGTGAGGTAGATTCTCCTCAGTATATACACATAGAGGTGAGGTAGATTCTCCTCAGTATATACACATAGAGGTGAGGTAGATTCTTTTCAGTATATACACATAGAGGTGAGGTAGATTCTCCTCAGTATATACACTTACGGGGGAGGTAGATTCTCCTCAGTATATACACAGAGGTGAGGTAGATTCTCCTCAGTATATACATATGGAGGTGAGGTAGATTCTCCTCAGTATATACACATAGAGGTGAGGTGGATTCTACTCAGTATATACACATAGAGGTGAGGTAGATTCTCCTCAGTATATACACATAGAGGTG